>JANHFT010002666.1:13064-34635 GCA_032467955.1 Pseudoxenodon macrops | reverse complement strand
ACTCTGGGGCCAGCCAGAGGTGGTATTTGCCAGTTCTCCGAACTACTCAAAATTTCCGCTACCGGTTCTCCAGAACCGGTCAGAACCTGCTGGATTTCATCCCTGCTACAATGGTCGTAAGTGTGAAAAATGGTCATAAGTTACTTTTTTCAGTCTTGTTGTAACTTTGAATGGTCACTAAATGAACGGTTGTAAATCGAGGACTACCTGTAGTGTAAAGTTGAAGCTATCCTCATCCTTCTGGCTTTCTCCCTAAGGTTATATGCAACTTCATCCAAATTGTGTGGGGCAAGGGCAGCCTTCTCATGAGCTTTTAGAAGCCTCAGAAGCCTTGTGAAGCATCAGAAAAAAGGCTTGCACAATTTGGACAACGGCACCCATGTTGAAGCTGCCTTGGATAGAGCCAGGCTGGATGTGCCTTGTCAACAGCAGGAGGAAGAAGGTAAAGCACAGGGCAGATGCGGTAGCTGCAAGTTTGTACTGTAGTATGGGGCTTCAGGAGGCACCTTCTACCAAGGAAACGAGGGGCATCTTCTCTGTCATCCTAGACAGGCAATCATGGATTTAAATTACTGGAATATGGCTTCCAGTTGAATAAAAATAATCAAAAATCTTAACAGTAAGAACAATTCTGGAGTGGATCCAATTATTTAGAAACACAATGGCTTCCATTTGTTGGGTATTATTCATGTAGAGGCTAGACATCCATCATGCTGGAATTTGGTTTCCTGGAAGGATCAAAGGATGGGCTTCATGACCTGAATATTTCCTTCCACCTGTGGGATTCTATGTCATTTCACACATTTCAAATAATAAAACAAATGTAAGAATACTTTTTTTTTTAGTATGACTGATGGCTTCATCATGAATTGGTGCTTTGCCTTCCTTCAGGGCATACAATTTTTAAGCAACTGCTAAGAAGATAGGAGGGAGATTACTCCAACAGTTCTCACAGAGTGACTAAAAATTGCAGCTTTCATGCAATATTTTGATAATGCGAGAAGCCTGTTGTAGAGTCATCCATCACAAAATAGTTTCCTACTATATACCATAGCCGCAGGAAATATTTGGGATGTGGTGGTGCAGTGGCTTAATGACGCTGGGACTGTTGGGAAGAAACAGTTTGAGCCCAGCTCCATGAGATGCTCGCACAGCAGTCAAAAAATAGCTTCTGCGCATGTGCAGAAGCAAAATTCAAAATGGCGGTGCCCACAGAGACACCGAAGGAACCAGATCCGTGACATCATCGCCGAGTTACTAACGGTTCTATAGAACTAGATAGAACTGGTAGGAACCCAGCTCTGGCTTACACTATTTGGTCCAAATTTTCCAGTAGAGAACTTGTATTATGAGAAAACAGCTTACCAACGTTTGATTAATTAGTTTCTTTTTTCAGGTCCATTATAATCTTTTGATTTCCTGTCATCATTTCAGAGATATTTCCTTATCTCTGGAAATAGAATGACGAGAATGACCATGAGCTGACAAAAATTCAACAGAAGTGGGAATGACTTCCAACTTCCTGTTGGCTTCTCCATTGAATTTCCTTGTCGGAAGCCGGAAGTGAGCATTGGAAATCTTCTCTCCTCTTTCCTCCTTCTGTCCCTTCCGTTCCCAGCAGGCAAGTAAATGGCTGCTGCTGGGTGGAAGAGAGAGTGAGAGGTTAAAGAGTGTCTCAGAAACTGTAATAGAATATTGAAATTGAGGATTGTGGCTGCAGCAGCAGCAGCAGCCTGGCGGCACTGAAGCAGTCACAACTTCCCAAAATTTCATTCCTTTGGGAATCGTGTTGTTTCAAAAATTGTTGCCCTACAATGCACTATTTTGCTTAGTTAAAGGTTACCAAAATAAGAATTTTAGTAATATATACCTGTTTCCCCCCAAATAAGACAGGGTCTTATTTTCTTTTGACCCCTGAAATAAGCACTTGGCCTTATAAGGGGGGTCTTATTATTTTTGAGGTGCAGGAGGCAGCAAGCCTAATGGCTGCTGCTGTGTTTTGGGGATAGCTTATTTTGGGGGGATGGCACTCAAAAGCCTGATTTGGCTTATTTTCCGGGGAAGTCTTATTTTCAGGGAAACAGGGTAGACTGAGAACAATTTTGCTGGAGCATCGGGGAGAATTAATGTCCAGTTATACCAAGTGTTCAAAACATTCATTGACAACATCAAATGGATATAATCTCGCCTCTTATTTTCTCCAAATAGGAAGAGAGAAAAAGAAACAATTCCCCATATTTTGTTGTACTTATTATCTGAAATAAGATGGCACTGCTGTAACCACCTTAGATTATATCCGCTTCTGCTATTCTCTGGCCTCTGATATTGAGGAGACAATTTATTACTATGATAGATGCCAGGAAGGCAGGCAGAGCATTGCAGCTGAGCTTGTGCAGATTGCTTTGGGGGACGGGGGTGGCGAATCTCTGCTGAAGAAAGATATTTATGCCAGCTATGGACTTGCCTGGCTGTTCTTTCCATTATGTCATATCAGTTTCCTTTACTCTGTTGTCAGAATGAAATCGACTATAATTCTAACCAGACCTAGCCAGCACTAGCATGCTAGATGAAGAACCTGTAAATTGTGATTTTGCCCTATCTAGAACCCTATGTGGGGTTCTAGATCAGATGATGCTATCAGAGATAAGCTAATATTTTATTAAATATAGGTACAGAAAAAATACAGATGTCTACAATTTTGTACCATAAGTCCAGGTGATATTGTTTTTCCCTATGTTTTGAAAGGAAGTAATTTAGGATTTGATAGTGATTCTCATTCTTAATTCAACATTTTAATCTGTATCCACCATGATGGTTCTCAGACAGCATATAAAAATCCTTGGGTATTTGCTTTTCTCTTGCTGATTGTAACGCACACAGCAGTTCATAGTAATACCTCAGGTCTTAAAGGTGAAGATCGTTATGAAGCAAAGTGTTACAAAAAATGAAAATTGAGGTGGATCCTATGGAAATGAACATGATCCCTTTGACCTTTTATTTTATGGTGTCTGAAAAGAGTACTATATAGAATTTTAAATACAGTCTTTCACATTATTTCCTGGTTACGTGAGTGTTTGATTAGTGTCAATATAAGATTCAGTGACATGTCTATCTTTTTTCAGGCTAATCCAAAGGAAAGTGATATCGGGAGATTTAAATATTAAGCAGTTTGGTCTAGTAGTTGCAGCTCCAGGCTAGAGACCAGGAGACTGTGAGTTGTATTCCTACTTTAAGCATGAAAGTTGATTAAGTGACTTTGGCCCAATCAGTCTCTCTCAACCCAACCCTCCTCACAGGATTGTTGTTTAAGGAAAAAGGAGCAGGAAGAATATTAGGTATGTTCGTTGCCTCAAGTTATTATTATAAAAATAATAGTGGGACTAAACCATCTAAACAAATTAAACATAAAAACCCTCCTACTATGAGATTTGAAAAACAAGGGTACACATGGAATAAGATAAAATTAGTTTCAGAAAGAAATATGAACGGTTACTGCCCAGATTTATTTCAGTGCAGTTTATTCTTATTCTTCTTAGTAGAGGATGCAGAAAATAATATCCTGTATTATTTTCTCATAGCCAGATTTTATTTTTGTTAAAGAAATCACTCCATATATGAGCTGCCACAACAATTACAGATGTTAATCCATTGGAGACATCATATGGAATTGTTATTAAAAAAATAATATGATGGTGACAATGGATCTATATTGTGTATTAAAGGCAGAAACAACAAGAAAATGACATTTTAGTAGTCTCAAGCTAATAAGGTGTTCCTACACTTTCCTGCAATGGAGTCAGTATTAGCAAGAAACAAATGAACCCTTTGAAGTAGCATTTGAAAGCATCTTATTTGCCTGTTTAGCCATCATTACTAGATTTTCTCTAATAGTAGAGTACTGGATGTTGTCTATGTCAAACTTGTACTCTTTTTAGGAGGAGGAGGAGGAGTGGAAAAGGACTTTGGGGTCCTTGGTGATAGAGATAGAGAGATGATAGAGAGATAGAGTAGATAAACAGAGAGAGAGAGGGAAAGATAGTTAGATAGACAGAGGTAATTAAAATTTAAGACTACTGCAAAGAATTATATTCATTTTACACAGAGGATTCTCACAATTGCAGTGAGATGGGAAGCTGAAACTTTCAAGCTCACAGGTGTCAAACTCACCATATCACATTGCCATAACATTTCATCACATTTGGGTGTAGCCTACATGTGATGCATCCAGACTGCGGGCCACCAGTTTGACACTCCTGTTCTAGCTCTTAGTTAGCAGGTCCACATTTAGTCTCTGCACCTCTCTTAAAAGTTTCTCTCTTCTATAGAGTTTTGATTGCAATCAAGGTACCATTTGCTTAATCACACAAATTATTCAATTCATTATTTTAGACCTATTGTCATGCATTTGAATTACAGATACATGATTGGCCTTGCTTAACTGAATCAGAAGCCTAGCTACATGGGATTTTCCTCTTGCCAAAAAATTGCAAAAATCCAAGCCTATCCCCACGGTGAAAAAAGAAGTGGAGACTAAATAAGGCACATATCTAATTCTGATATGTTGCAGAATAGTTTCTAATCTGCTTGATTTTTCTGTGCCTAGATAAATGGCCAGTAGATGGAATTAACAGGGGGGTGCATTAGCGCACCAACATACCTACCGTCCCTGTCCTAATGTCCCCCTTTATTCGTATCCATTTCATGTATTAATAACCATGTTTATACCTATATCTGTTATCTAATACATGCTTGACAAAATAAATAAATAAAAATAAATAAACCATCCTGATTTTAATTAAAATCACAGATTCACATCTGTTGGGAGACAAACTTTGCTAGTTATAGTTCTTTTCCTTCAGGAAGTGGAGGAAAAATAGATAATTGTCTTGTGCTTTATTACAAATAATTCAATTAATTAATGGATAATTAAAGGTAGTGATTGTGATGCAAATAAGCTGAGAAGTGCTTCAAAGGGCAGGCAGGATCATTTTGTGTTATAGATGCTTTAAATCAGAGCAATGATCTGCTACATGACAAAGAAAACATACCCTCTTAATATAGACGTATGATAAGCCTACCTAGTAACAACCAGAGAACACACATGTAACTTTGGAGTTCAACTTCAAATATACAGTAGGGCACTTTCCTGATGTCCAACTGATTTGCTACCAGGGAACATAAAAGAGTGGGAAGAACAGGATGGAATAAGATTTAGAAGCATGAAGAGATGCTGCTAGTCTGTACAACAGTTATATTTCAAGGACATTTGTTTCAGTTCTGAGTTCTTCTGAAATTTTTGGAAAATTGAAAACTGGTATAATTCTGACAAATCATGTATCAATAACTTTGAAACTGGTACCAGTGTAAAATGTGTAGTTTATCAAAAAGCCTTCACAATGAATTTGGGAGCCAATGTGAAGATTAAGGTACATCAGCCCATTAATTATGCTTTTTTCAGCAATGCATACTGAATAATTATTATTCTATAGATATTATGAGTAGTCTTCTGTTCTGATAAATTATACCCAAAGGCAATAATAGTCACATGTTAGCAATATGACCCACATTAGGTTGCTTGATATAATATAGCACAGTCCATTTAAAAAATCCACACAGAAGTATCACGTGGAATGATGAATTTTTGTTCTGTTCACTCAATACTTGCATGTCCTCACCAAATAATTCCCTCACCACTGTCAAACTATTTACTAAGTCTGCCTTACTATTACTATTAGTCTTCTCATCATTCCTATCACCCATCTCCTCCCACTTATGACTGCAGGAATGTAACTTGTTGCTTCTTACAACTTTTATTGATATTGTTTCCTGATTGCTTATTTGTACCCTATGACTATCATTATGTGTTGTACCTTATGATTCTTGACAAATATATCTTTTATTTTATGTACACTGAGAGCAATGCACCAAGACAAATTCCTTGTGTGTCCAATCACACTTGGCCAATAAAGAATTATATTCTATTCTATTCCTTCAACATCTGATTCCTGCACTTCTGAATTTGATTCTCATTCACTTTCAAATGGCTATGTAAGGTAGTAAGTACATGCAGGTCCATGGCAAGGGTAGTTCCAAAATGTTGATGGCTTGTTTATATGAACAATATGGTAGGTGTAGGAGCCATGAAACTGGTGACAATCTAGTCCACCTAGAAGGTTCATATTAATATTGGAGTTATGCTATCATCCCATAAACTGGTGATGTGTCCATAGAGTGGGAACTCAAAAAGCAGGATGAACCGACACATCTCTTTTGATTGAAGCTCATCTGATTTCTCCAGCATTAGTTTTTGTAAAGCTGCCATAAGCAGCTTAAAAAAGGAATGTTCTAATGCAGTAGTTCTAAGCATCTGATGGTGTTACATCCAGTTCAAAGTCAGCAAAAGCTTCTAAAATGCTTTCATTTAATTGCTTGAAAATATTACAACATGAAAGCTTGATTTTATCAACAAAACCACAGGTGGTACCACAGCCTCCAAAAGCATTAAAAACAGTTAGTGCATTTATTCCTTCTCACCCTAAAGCCTCATAAATAGGTTGAACAGGATTTTTTTGTTGATCACTGCCAAGAGTGCAGAGGTTTGTTGCTAGCACTTTATCAGAATACATATATCCAAGCAAGATGGCAACTCAGGAAATTTAATTTTAATATCTACTTATGTGCTCCTTAAATGGATCAGTTTATATTAAGTAAGTACCGTTATTGTAGTGAAGTTGCTATTAATTGTTGAATTTGTGAATAATTTTATGGCTCAAGTACAGTAATCATTCTACTATTGCTTAGAGATTGGACAACATTTTCAGTAAAACATTCCTGATGTCATCGCTATTTGAGGCAGCATACAATTGGCAGATTCCTTTAATAAGTGTTTGATATGAGCAGTATTTTTCAATGACTTTAGAAAGTTGTGTCTATTGAACATGATTTATATTTTATCATAAATTAAGGAAAGAAATTGCAAAGGAAAGAGATTTACTGTGATGGAATCTCCAGCTAAAGTGGGGCGAGGTGTGAAGAGGGCGGCTGATCTTAGAGTCCTTGCACAACAGAAAGTGGGGCAGGGCCTTACTTCCCCTAAAGTCCCTGAAGCCCTATCTGATCATTCCCAAGAGAATGCAGTTATTTTGACAAAATTCTTGTAAATAGGCATTTCAACAATAAAGAAGTAACTTTGATCAACTCATGGTTCCTTATGCCTGACACTTATCAAGGCTTTGCAACAAAGTTGTTCCTTCAAACATTGCAATCCGAATGTGCCTATATTAGCCAGTCAATTTTTCTTTGCTAGTTTACTATAGGAATGCCAACTTGAAAGTATGCAGGGAACTAGAACCATGCTGGTTATTCATAAATGCTAATGGCATTTTAAAATTTGCATCTGGCTAAGATTTGTCAGCCAATAGCATTACCATAAAGGGTCTGGTAGTTTTTAATTTCCAAATGCCTTAGATTACAATTTCACAGTTACATTCTTAGAATTTATCTTCCACATGTTAACTTTCCTTTCCACTGATCTTTATGGAAAACCACAATGTTTTAAAACAATAGGATGAAAATATATTTACAAAGTGCATTGGGAAGACATGGAAATTGAAGGTGTTTTACAATACATCAGATGTTATCCTTCATATCTAGATTAGTTTCAGCAATTGTCCATATACAATAACCTTTTCTAACCTGATGCACACCAGATGACCTTGCTGGAGGGAGATGATGGATATCTGTTCATCATATCTATAGTTCATTAAACTAGGGAATGTTGATAAAGAATCAAAAGAGAAACGGTACAGTCGTCAGTTTTCCCACTGTACCCTGTTTCCTTGAAAATAAGACCTGTCCTGAAAATAAGTTTAGCATGTTTTTACATGTATGACTAATATAAGCCCTACCCCCAAATAAGCCCTAAGAGCCTGTGCAGCTGGCTGCCTGCCCACTCTGTCCGGTTGTTGATGGTGCCGCAGCAACAAGGCAAGGCAGGGTGGTGGTGGAGCTGCCCCATGCACCCTGCACTGGGTTACCTCAGGCCATCCACAGCCAGGCCATCCACACCCTGATAGCTGCCTCATTGTGGCAGCAACAGTACTCATGTGCAGGAGCCCACGTGACCACCAGTCCACTTCTTCTTGCTTGCAGCCGCAATAGAGCAGGAGGTCGAGTGGTGTGCTGGTGCCATGGCCACGAGGCAAGACAGGTGTTGGGGAGTGGCATGGCTGCAGGACCCTGAGGTAATCCGGTGTGGGATGCATGGGGCGGTTCCAGCCACCCCTGCCTCACCTCATGGCCACGGCACTGGCATGTTGCTTGGCTTCCTGCTGCATTGCCGCTGCAAGCAAGCAGAAGAGATAGGCCAGTAGACACGCGGGGTTCTCCTGGACAGGGCTGTGGGAGCCACTGCCGTGAGGTGAGGCAGATGTCGGGGCATGGGTGGCTTGGCTGCAGGATCCTGAGGTAAGCCGGTGCAGGGCAAGTGTGGCAGCTCTATCACCCCACCTCACGGCAGCAGCACTGCTGTACTGTGTGGCCTCCTGCCCTGTCATGAGCAAACAAAAAAAGTGGGCCTCCCGTACATGGGGAAAAAATAAGACACCCCACAAAAATAACTCCTAGGGCTTATTTTGAGGCACAAAAGAAAATAAGACCCGGTCTTACTTTTTGGGGAAATACAGGTACTTCTTTCGCTCCAAATCTAGATAAAAATTATCAAATTTAGACTGTGGTTATGGTTCATTTGCTGTGTAAATGGGTTGTTATATAGTGGAAGATATAATTGTATGATGGACCAAGTCTTACAGCTGTAAAAACAATACTCTTTTGTAGGGGAAAATACAGATGCCAAACAATAGAGAAATTGCATTTTAGGAAATAACGCTCTAATATTTGGCTACCAATTTATCAAAGAATAACATTAGATTTTAATAATTTAATAACTATCATCTTGAACACCCATCCCCTGAAACAAACTTATAGAGAAAATTCCAAGTGTGCTTATAACTTTATTTTTGCTTGTCAGGATGAATGTATTGACTGCTTTGCTGGCCACTGGATTTATGCCCTTTGCTTAAAATCAGTCCTGGTGTTTTCAAATCATATTTTCTAACAGCCAAAGGGGAAATGGAGGAATTCTGCATTTATTAATGCTGATACACCAGGGACAAAGAATCTTGCTTACAAGAGGAATTTGGCTTGGGAGTAAACTGGACTTTTTAAAGTGGCACCAAGCACTTCAAATCCAATAGAAGAGATTCAATGGTCCTATAAAGATAATTGTTACTATCTCTGTCTTTCAATAAAAGAGGAAAAAATCACACATACAGATACCCAATACACAAACAAATGACTGCTACCAAGAAACAAAGAAATGTGGGAAAGACAATTCATTTAACAAGAAAAAACATGAGCGGAAACAACAACAAAAAAAAACCCCAAACTATAAAACAATCCTTGGTGCAGAATAAATGGAGCTGAAATAATTCTACTGGCTAATTTTGGAACAGAAGGCTCAAGGCAACATATATGAAATGCATATTTGTTTGTTAAGCAAAATTTGAGATCATACATCACAGGACATTTGCTTCCACAGGAAGTGGTAATAGCTAAGTAGTTTAGATTTTGAAGGAGATTAGCAAAGAAGGGTCACATATGAGATCTGCAGCAGAGCAGCTGAGGTACAGGCAGAAAGTCCTATACTTAATTCATTCACCTTCAAAGAAAGAGTGAAAATTCCTGCCTGAATCTCAGGAAAGCAGCTATTAAATCAGTGCAAATAATATTGGGTTAGATGCACCAATCACCTCATGCCAAAGAATAACAGAATAACAGAGTTGGAAGGGAGCTTGGAGGTCTTCTAGTGCAGTCCCCTGCTCAGGCAGGAAGCCCTATACCATTTCAGATAAATGGCTGTCCAATCTCTCTTTAAAAACTTCCAGTATTGGAGCATTCACTACTTTTGTAGCAAGTTATTCCACTGATTAATTGTTCTAACTGTCAGGAAATTTCTCCTTAGCTCTAGGTTGCTTCTCTCTTTGCTTAATTTCCATCCATTGCTTCTTGTCCTGCCTTTAGGTGGTTTGCAGAATAGATTGACTCCCTCTTATTTGTAGCATCTCTTTAGATATTGGAACACTGCTATCATGTCATCCCTAGTCCTTCTTTTCATTAAACTAAAGTGGCATTAACCAGAGGTGAGTTCCTACCGGTTCTATCCTGTTCTATAGAGTAGGTAGTAACTCCGTGCTGATGCCATGGAGCCGGTTCTGTCGGTGGCTCCATGGGGCCGCCATCTTGGATTTTGCTTTTGCGCATTCGCAAAAGCTAGTTTTTGACTGCTGCGCACGCGCTCGAGGCACAACCCTGAGCAAAACAGCAGTAAGAAGATTCAGAACCCACCTCTGGTATTAACACCTCGTGTGATCTTGATTTGATCCCTCTGTTAATGCAGCCTAGGACTGTGTTGGGTATTTTTGGCAGCTGTAGCACACTGCTGGCTTATATTTAAGTGATTATCACCTAGAACTCCAAGATCCCTCTCGTAATTACTACTATTGAGCCAGGTACCACCTATACTTGTGCATTTAGTATTAATTGCCTAAATGTAGAACCTTACTTTTTTCACCATTGAATTTCATTTTATTAGATAGGGCCCAATGTTCAATTCTGTCCAAGAGCCGTGGTGGCGCAGTGGTTAGAATGCAGTACTTCAGGTTAACTCTGCTCACTCCAGCAGTTCAATTCGGAGTGTCTCAAGGTTGACTCAGCCTTCCATCCTTCAAGCTCAGTAAAATGAGGACCTGGATTGTTGGGGGCAATATGCTGACTCTGTAAACCACTTAAAGGGGGAAGTAAAGCACTATGAAGCAGTATATAAGTGTTATTGCCATCAAGATCTTTATGTATCTTAAGCCTATCTTCTGGAGATGGCTATTCCTGCCACCTCATTGTTGTCTGGAAATTTGATGAGTTCCCCATCTATCCCCTCATCTAAACCATTGATTAAGATATTGAAGAGTACTGGGCCCAATAATTCTTCAGTTCTTATTTTCATGGCGAATGTGTCTGTTTATTTGATACAATACCTAAATAGCGCCCACAACATGTTCTCAACATTTCAAATGTGCACACCAGCTCCAAAAATTATGGGACCCTGCTATTGTAAGGAGCTCACTGGAATTGCAACATTAAAAGCATTAAGAGACTGGCAGATCCACTGACGTACAAGTAAGGATTTCTAGAAATATTTCCAATCATATGAATTTTAAAATAATTCTTTGGATTCCAAGTACCATAGAAGGACATAACATAGATTGGTCTCTTGTACATACTTACCAAACAGTTCATGATTTCCACTCCACTTGGATTCACAGTTAATGCTTCATCATACAACTGCTTAGCCTCTTCCAAGCTGCCGTTCATCTCTGCGAGCCTCCCCCGCGTGTACAGCACAGCATGAGATGTGGGAAAGAGACTGGCTGCCTCCTGGATACAAAAGCTTGCTTCTTTGAGATGCTGTTGTTCCATGAAGACTTCAGCTACAGAACCCAAAACAAAGCACGGATATATTCTAAGCTTTATTCTGGAGATGATAAAACATTGAGAATACTAGTAACTTAAAAATAATTGTCACAGGAAAAATAATCTGCTTATGACACATGGATTTACAAAAGGTGCTAGAAATCTATAGAACATGAGAATCATTGGGCTTGAAGGGACCTCAGAGGTCTTCTAGTCCAGGCTCCTGCCCAAGGCAGGAGACCTTATACCATCTTGGTCAAATGGTTATCCAGTCTATTTTTTTAAATCTCCAATGATGGAGCACTCACAACCTCTGGAAGCCAAGCTGTTCTATTAATTGTTCTCATCATCAGAAAATGTCTCCTTATTTCTAAGTTGGATTGTTGGTTGCACAGCCAGATATTAAGAATGGATTTGACATTTTTGTCCACTTATTGAGTCTTTCCCAAGGATAGGCAGATACTGTTGTTCAATAATGTTAAAGGTATGATGATGATTGTTTTTGAGGCCACATAATGAATTTTTTTCACTTGGTCAACTTAAATTGGGCCTGCAGAACATGTGGCCTGCTACCAAATTTATGTGGCCTAGTGACTTTTTGAAAACTAATTGAATTTGCTGCTGCCAAATATTGCCATTTGCCTGTGAAGATCCAATCTCAGCCTAGGTTTTCACAGCCAACTCTGACCCCAAATACACACTCTCAAACAGCCCATTGATATCACTGCTGCTGTTGCACCCCCAGTCACTAAACAGTTGGATCACACCAGCTTGGTGGCCCACAATTATCTTTAAGGTATTGATTTGATCTTTTTTTTTTCATTATTTGTGCATGCTTGAATTGAATGACAAAAACATAGGTGATGATTGGATTTTAAAGAAAAGTAGCTTTAAAAAATATTTCTCATTTCTCACTTTTTTGTGGAATACAGCTCTTTCTTTGGTCTTTCTCTGCCCTTTCAACAAATATGTGGGTTCATTTAGAGCTTTCACTTTTGTTATTACTCTGTGGAAAAGAAGACTGTAATTCCCTTGGTGAACATATGAAGCTATTTAATACCAAGAGCCACACTGCCTCCTCTGAAACTAAGTTTCTAATGGGAGGAGGATTCTCCCTCCCCCCATTAGTACCTTACCCTATCAATAGTTCTAATAAAAGAAAATATATACAAGATTCAGACCTTTTACACTACACTATATGATGGGAGGCCCATCCAAGGGACTGCTACACTCACCAGATCCAAAATTTCTTGTGCTCTGCCTGGCAATATTTTTTTGGGAATTCCTCCTTTGTTATTGCTGCCATCAGAGAAATAACAGCAGCATTTGCATAGAAATAAAACTGGTCATTGTTGATGAAGGCAGAATCGGTGAAATTTCTATTTTATATTTACACTGTTCTTATTTGAGCCCAGCCCAGGGTACTTCACAAAGATTTGGGGGGGGGGCGCAGAGGAGAAGGCGAGTGATATACACTACCCGTTAATATTTAGATGTGATGTCGTGATGTTACACAGCAAATGAACCATAACCACAGTTTGTGTTTAGATATCACAATACACATTTCATGACTTTGGTGTGTCACTATGGTTACGAATGAACCCTATAACAACTGCAGGGATCTACTTCATTTTAACTCTAAAACAATATTGTGAGGTAGGCACAACTTTCGGCAATTGATGCTTACCTTGAATCTGGGTTTCTCTTTGACCCCAGATTCAAAGGCTTAAAATCTTTACTGCAACAATCCAGGAAGGATGGATGGGTGGGTGGAATTGTGTCCTAACCATCTGTGGGACTTAAAAGCATCCAATTTGACTCACAACCCCACTCTCAAACTCCTCCCAATTCCATGAATTTTGGTTCCATCTACTCTGGGAAACCACAAAACTGATGGCCACTTGCAGCTCTGGGTCCTCGTGTTCTATACTTTTTTTTTAAACTGTTGCAAAATCTCAGCTCTGAATTCCCATCTTGTATTTTTTGGGTGGATCTAATTGACACTGATGTGCATATCCTTAGACACAGATAGTCATCATAATGAATTCTGACAACATCACAAGCATCATTCTTTGCTTCTCAGATTTAAATAGCTCATTATAGTGATACACGACCTCGGAGTCTTGATTTCTTCATGTTTGATGCTAACGGTTCCAGAGAATCAGAACCATTCCATCTTGATTGAGGAGAATAAATGGACTGGCTGAAAACTGTCCCATCTGACTCCTTCTATCATCTGTTGCAGTCAATCCAACTGGCCGAATAGAGGGGAATTATGTAGGACTGCACTATTCAATTCTATTTTGGGTCCAGCTTTATTTGGCTTCATTATAGGTATTTTATATATCGATGAAAAAATTCTTCTCTCTTTTATTTTGCACATTTTAAATTGTACATTTCTAAGTCTTTAAATTGCCTCTATTGTTTTTGCTGCAACAAATTAACACAAATACTTCTCTACAAACTATTGATCCGATGGGAACCATTTTGGGAACCTTTGCAGCTGAATAAGAAGAAATTATTTAAAACGATCTTTTAAAGCTTAAGTTTGAAAACGTTTTGCATAAGTTAATGTTTCATAAAGGGAGCGTTAGAAAGAACAAATTATTTTTTTCTTTAAAGTGTTAGCAAATACCCTGCCCCCCGGATGTATTTACAATATATAACAGATAGATGGGAGTCTATTTTTAAAAAGGTAAAGTATGAGTAACAAGATTGCTCTAATATTTATGTTTTGCAACAACTTGTAATATGTGCCTGCATTTCACAAGTAGAAATACTGGGCAAGAATACTAATGCAATCTGCTGGCATGGATCAAGTTTTGTTAATGTAAACTATGTTATGATCTATGTACAACAGTTATTAAGCACTCATAAAATCTTTAGATGACTGTATTTTGTTTTTACTGAACTAGTTCATTAAATATTTCGACAGAAAAATTAGTAATTTTTCCTAATGCTATTGGGAAAATATTTTTAAAATAAATAATTACAATTATTCAGTTCCCTGGTATCAGACACCATTAGAATATCAAGGTAAGAGCTGACAACATTAATATTGTCACAGTAACAAAAGAGAGAACCGAAAAAAATATTTTCAATCCTTAAAGCAGTGTTTCTCAAATGTTTTCCCCTGGAGAAATCCTTGAAATAATGTTCAGGCCTCAGGGAATTCCTGTATTAAAAATTGCAAAAAATATAAAAACTTAACAGTACAATTCACTTCTAACCTACTCACAACCCATGTATTACAATGGTTACAATAATAATAAAGCAGCAGGCTGCAGCTGAGTCACAGCATGCAATAATTCCTACCACTGTGAATGCTAGTATTATGTAGCATGCATAGTTCAAAAAAAATGTCAGTCATAATCTTGCATGGAACCCCTAGTGCCTTGGGGGGAAAAAACCCACTTGTGAAAGGTTGCTGTAAAATAACACCTTCATTTGTAAGAAGGATGTGGGGTGTTATTTAGCTATTTCGGTCTGACTCAAGGTTGTTAAGTCTTTTTCTAGGAAAGGATCTCTCTCTGGCAGGAAGCATGTTTAGATGGACAAAGGGACAATAGCTGAGACTAAGTAGCTGAGAGTAGCTGAGCTGAGGATCCTGGCAATACTAGCCTAGAAGTGCCAATGACTAAGAACAAGATGGGCAATACACCATATCTCTCAGAAAGTTGAGTGACAGGAGGGTTGACCTGAGCGTGTCAGTCCTGCCATTTAGCTTTCTTCCAGCTCCCTACTCAATCCTCTCTGGAAACAGTAATGAAGTAACTTAGATACCCCGGGAAAGGTGCATTTTGTACATCGTTTCTTCCAAAAACTGCCTAGCTTTTGGAGCTACTTTATATCTTCAGTATGAGATACTGGAAAATGCAGATTAAAAAGTAGTAAAAGGATATTCATACATTTTAAAAATATGTCAAAGCTGAGCAATGTGCAGCTAATGGAGATCATACGCCAGGCATCAGGAGTCAAGGCCTGAAGATGTATCTCTTAATGTTGTTTCCAAATGCATTGAGTTCTAGAATGCAGTTACATTACCTTTTGACATAATTCTTTTTTGTTATTAAAGTGCAAGGCAATTCATTTTAATCTCAAGGATCTTAAAAAATAAAAATCTCGAGCTTTTTCTAATGAGATTATTTGGACCTGATAAAGACAAATAACATCTGCATTCAGTAGACATTTTCACTATTTGTATATTATTTGACCTATCATGAACAATATTGAAGACAACAGTATCTGTCTGTGAGCAGAATTTCTTCCTGCTAACGAGGACCTGTCTTGACGCCTTCTCAGGTGGCCTCAGGAAAATAACCTGTGGATCCTGTTATTCACACTCCTGATATTTGGGGGGAAATTGAAAATAATGAAATGTGGTTGGAGCTCTCATTTCACAGAGGAAAAAGACAACGGGAGAGGACATACTTTGCTTGGAGAAAGCTTCTGGTTCAAACCCCCATATAAAAGGATCAGATAATATAGGATAAGGAATATACAGTATTTTCTTTCAGGACAGCCTTCCTTGGTTAGCCTGGACAGAACTAAAACTAGATGAGCAATCTGACCTACTGTAAAGCAGTTGGCTATGTGCTGCAATTGTATAACAACATGTTCCTTTAACGCAGGGTGTCTGGGGCTAATGAGGAGGAATCCTGTTGCCAAGTGGGTAAAAAGAACACTATGAAATAATCCTCAAACCTGGCTGCCTTTAGGAAGATTTGTTAATTTTAAAATCCTTTGTATTCTTAAAAGTTGTACTGTATTTGCAAATAATACCAGCGTGACCTCATTTTCAGTTTTAATTCCTTGACTTTTTTTCAGGAGTGTGATGTATACACAAACCAGCCTCTAGAGTATTATTAAATTCTGTCAAAATATTTACAAGGAAAGCACATTATAAATATTGCCAGTGGAAGAAATTATTAAAACCGTAAGACTTTCCATCCTTTCTCTTTTTCAGCACAATCTGAAGACATACAGCTATTCTTAAGTACATAAAAAGATGGAGGCATCTGCAGGACCTGGGCTTTTATCAAAATGTGCCCCTTGCCCAAAATACATTTAATAAATAAAAATTCAATACTGTAATAAACGAAACACTCATTCAAAAGGGGTGTTACTTGTATTGCTTTAGTACAATATTATTTTCACCATTTGCCTCCTTTCTTACCCTTACTCTGCAAATGCCTCTTAAAATAATGAAGCACTATGTGGGAAGATTTTCTAAATTTCCCATTCTAGAGAATAAACATCAAAAGGTCAATCTGGGCTCTGAGACCGATGACAGGCACCTCTTAGTCAATGCTAAGTAGGGCCATTGGAGAGTTTGTTCTTTTATATTATTCAGTTTAACAGACACCTCCCAGATTAAAGTTCAGAAATATCGGTATGTATTCTTTTTGCCCACTTTCTTTTAACAGTGCTTAGCCAACAATGGTGATTGAAAAACTAAACAGATCAAACTTGGTTACAACTGGAATAGCAGATTGAGAAGTTTTGAAAAATTTCAGAAGATAACAGCAAACTAATTCAGTATTCTTGCTGAGAACAGTTCATGGATGTAAAGGTCTGATTATTGCTATTGTAATCTAACAATAAAAGTAGGGTTAGTACAAATGGCTGGTGCTTCTTGTCTGGATTACCTTGCAGGCTGGCATCAGTCTTGCAAATCTCAAAATAGATATCTCCCCTTTTGTCTTTATAGCGCAAGAAACTAGGAAGGCATTTTCTGAAACTAAGATGTTTGCCATGCCCCACCCCCCTTATTTGACCTTTACCTAGTTGTCTCCTTCTTCTCCTCCACCACCTTCTCTTCTTCTTTTATTACAGATTATTTCAATGGATGTGTTTATTGAATCGTCAGGATTTGAGTTCACCTCACAGAAGGATTTTATTTGCAGTTCCTTATTGTTGAGAATATGCTTTGGATGCAAACTGCTGACTGTGCCTGTAGGCACCATTTATTTTGGCATCCTTGGATTTTATGTCTGTCTTGATTTTGCTTACTGTGCTGGCTTTAAGTATCACAATGATGGTAAACTCTTCGTAAACCTCAAATGTATATTTAGAAAACAAAAATCACACTTCAATCTTTCTGCTTTGTAAGAAAAAAAAACCCGGGATATCAATAAGATCTTTGGGAGGTAGAAGAAATAGCAGAGAGCAAACTTTCTAATTGATCTTTTGGTAAGCAGATATGTTGTGAATAGTGAGACCTTTATGTCAGCCATTTTGTGACAAATCCTCGCTTTCTACTTTCCAAATATGTCCCTTGGCCAAAATACTGTACATATCCAAAGGAAACAGCTTACTGAAGGCTTTTTACATTCTTTAGAAAAATTAAGAAACATATTTGGATAACAAATTGAAATTTAAAAATAAAATTCCTTTTATATGGAAATAAGACAGAACAGGAGTGGTTTGGTAGCCTAAAGGTGGAGCTGTTGCCTCACAATCAGGAGGCTGTGAGTTCGATCCTAGGTAGTGGCAGATATTTCTCTCTCTGGGTACAATGAGAATATATCTGCTGACAAAATTCCGCATTGGTGACAGGAAGGGCATCCGGCCATTAAAACACTCTGCTAGCTCCATTCAGTTGCTCAGATTCCAACCCACAAGAGATTATGGGGGTGTTAAATGAAGATGATGATGATGATGGAAATAAGGCAGAACAGACTTGTGGGGGAGAATGCCATAGGCTATAAACAAAGTTGCCCATACCTAATACCGAAGGGAGGGGCAGACTTCTTCAGAGAGGTATTGAAATATCTGGTGAAGTGCTGAATACACAATCAGTGGACTTAATTCACAGGCATAAAAAAACTAGTCAAATGCATTAAAATAACCTGCTGGATTGGGAACTAAATCAGGATAACAGGAGGAATATTGCATAAGGATTTTATCATATTCAACTATCTGTTAGCAACCAACAATATAATTTTATCTACCAAAAGGAGGGTGAGGAGGAGGAGGAGAAATGAAATGGGCTGGAGACATAAGCAATTTGAAAATGTGAGCACTGAATAGCACTTCTGTGAATTTTTTCAGCTGTTCTGTATCTGTGTGGGCTCATAAATGTACCATTTGCATTGCCACAATTAAAAAACAAAAAAATGTAACAAGATGAAATGTATGCAAACGAGAACAATAAAATATATTCATAGCAGTGAGGAAGATTTTAACAGTGAGGATTATTTATTCAAAGGGTGGACTGAAAATCAGTAGAGGGTGATGTATGTGGGTGGTTTAATTTAGGTTACAATTTTTTTTAAAGTTGAAAAGCCACTTTCCATTATATTGCTTATTCTATGGAAAATATATAAAATAACTTGATAAACCCAGAATTTTTCTAGTAGCACAACAAAAAAATGATGGCTGATTGTTGAGAAGAAACTTTGTTGAGTTTTAAAATATATAAAAAAATGGGCTCAGAAAGCAAATTAAATTGACAATAAATATGTGCTTCCAAGAAATTAAATTGTATGTTTCTATTAGTCGTTTATTTTGCTTACTGGTGAAATGGAAATACAATTAATCTATGGAATTAATTTACAGAGGGCTACAGAAATCAGACTGGGAGAATGAAGGATTGTTTGAAATAGGCTGTAAATCTTTACTTTGTATAGAAATGTTTGAACAAAAGTTGATTTTTTTCTTTTTTTTAGGTATACATATGCCAAATCTTACTTTAGATAGGAAATGAGTGGGAAGCCAGGCTACTCATATAACAGCTTTGTAAATAAACCTATAAGAGGATGGGAAGGAGGAGGAGGAGGAGGAAAACAATTTTGGTCATAAAATCTTTGTGCTCCTATTTGCAATTCCCTATATAATGATCTTAAACTAGAATTACCTATCTATGAAGGGTTATGATCCCCAGAATATCTACAGCCATAGGAGGAAATCCTTGGTAGATTAGACCAGCGGTTCTCAACCTCAACAATTTTAAGTATACCAGCTGGGGAATTCTGGGAGTTGAAGTCTCCTACATCTTAAAGTTGCTAAGATTGAGAAAGTGCAACTTCCCTTATGCTTCTCTATTGATTATGGTGGTAATGTTGATGAGAATTATAGCCTAATGGCTTTTGAGGGGTTATTGGTTTTTCATGCCTCAACACGAAACAGACTAGGTACAGGTAGTCCTCAGCTTAAGACCAAAATTGAGCCCAAAATTTCTGTTGTTAAGTGAGACATTTGTTAAGTGAATTTTGCCCCATTTTACGACTTTTCTTGCCTCAGCTGTTAAGTGAATCACTGCAGTTGATATGTTAACCTGGTTGTTAAATGAATCTGGCTTCCCCATTGACTTTGGTTGTCAGAAGGTCACAAAAAATGATCACAAGATCTTGGGACACAGCAATGGTCATAAACAGGAACCAGTTGCCAAGCATTCTGATCGCATGATAATGAGGAAATTGGAAAGGTCATAACTGTGAAAAACAGTCATAAGTCACTTTTTTCAGTGCCATTGTAACTTTGAATAGTCACTATATAAGTCAAGGACTACCTATACAACATCCCACACCAAGCAGAATAGGATTTACCTGCCACCTAAGAAGAACAATTAAAAAGTAGAACACATTTAGAGATGATGAGAGAACTGGAAATAAAATATTATGAGGAATGGTTACAGGAATTGGTATGCTTATCTTGTGGAAGAGAAGATCTGAGAGAAATGTGATAGTTGTGCTCAGAGAGCAAAAGGAGCAAGGACTGGATATGTTCGCTGTTGCCCTGGAGGGCAGACACAGAAGCAGTGGATTGAAATTACAGGGAAGTTAAATATTAGGAAGAATTTCAGATGACAAGAACAGTTAAGTAGGGGAACAGGTTATCTCACAAAGAGATACGTTCCCTCTCACTGAAAACTTCAAGCAGAGGTAGTCATTGGTCTAAAATGCTTTAATCTTGCATTGATCAGAAGTTTGATTAGAAGATTTTTGGGATCCATCTCTAAATGTTTGCGATCTCTGTTCATTCAAGTAGAGATAAATTAGATGGCCATCCTGTTTCCAACGATACTTAGTCAGACATCTTTTAAAGTTAACAAACAAATATGAAGCTAACAGTTTTTATACCATTAGCCAGACTCCCAAGGACTCAGCTGAGATGTAGACTTATTAGATCTATTGATTGTAATTGCTATCACAGAATTTATAGTAATTGAATTGGATGTACAGTGCAGTAGTTTCCTGAATTTCCAAATAAATCCACAAATACAGGCTGGCTATTAATTCTTCTTTACTTAAAAAAAAGTTGGGCTTATATGACAAACCAGGTTAAATTGGCTAATCTAGGTCAGAGGTTATTATTGCATAACACACTGAATCAAACTGGTCACCCACATTTCGGCCTAGCATGCTTGCAAAACTTCCTTGACTGTTTAGGTTAATATCTTTTGTGAACTCAAGAAATTAGATAAGTGTCAAGTCTGCTGTTTTTGGCTTGGCGCCTCGCTGGCATCCTGCCACCAAAGGCCAGGAGGGAGGGTAGACAAATGGGCACATATGGGGATGTGATGGGAATTAGGGAGGGAGAATGACAGCTTTAGGAAGACCAGGGAAGTGTATCTCAGGATTTCTCAAAACACCTATGTGGCTCTTTGTAATCTAAAGATGAACTGGTTATGGGGGAGATGAGCTGGGATGAGTGGAAAAATGTGTAACTTTTCACATGGGAAATTTAGTTCTAGCCTGACTTTACTGCAGTCAGCAACCTTTAGTAAAAGACCTTACCACTTCACCCAGATGGAGTTGAGCGTTTTTCTTTCCCAAGGGACCTGATTGGGACAGGTCTAGCAATACGTTTGGTGTAGGGGTTAAGGCACCAGGCCAGAAAGCATGAGACAATGAATTCACATCCCGCTTTAGTCATGAAAGCCACTTCAGTGACCTTAGGCCAGTCACTCTCTCTCAGCCCAACATACCATATTTTTCGAAGTATAAGATGCACCTGAGTATAAGACGCACCTGAGTTTTTGGGGAGGAAAATAGGGGAAAAAATCTGCCTACCAGATATTCATCTGGCTAGCGTCCTTAGT
>JANHFT010002664.1:117946-138422 GCA_032467955.1 Pseudoxenodon macrops | reverse complement strand
TTTCTGTCTCACACACCTATATATATATATATTATTTTCTCCCACTGACTGGCAATTATTGACTTGATTTTGGAATCATTACTCTTATTTAATTAGGGGCTTAAAATTGGAAGAGCACAATCTTTCTGGATCCTTGAAAGGCCCGGCTATCTGTAGAAGTAAAAGTTGTTTGGACTTAAGCGTCTTATTCCCAAATAAACACCCTAGTCTAATTGAAACTTTTACACTAATAAGTGTATCCATCAATATTCATAAGGCAGGAATATCTGAAGAGATCTAGAGATGTTAGGAAACCATGATGGGGCAGGAAATAAGGGAAATAGTTAAAAAAATCCATGGAAGTTATTTTAGAAAGGATATATAGCAAAACATGCAGTTTGCTGATTTGTATGTGAAGAGTTCTAATTTTGCTGAGAGATAATAATTTTGAACTCTCTATTTTATTTATAATTTTCATTTTGGGGGGAAAAAGGCCTTTCATTAATTTTTTTAAAAGGATTTCTTTGACTAAGTGCCAATTCATCAATGCATTAGAAACAGAACATTAATCTGTTCCTCCCGTCTCTGCCATAATTGTAACATTTTTCTTCTAATGAGGTAGAGTAGGCGAATGGGAAGGTAATTGTGCCGATAGTGATGGAAGGTTTCTCTTACAATTTCCAGACTAATGATGATATGCAACTGGTATTGTTTCTTTGAAGCAAAGGGTTTTTCTTCACAAAGAGATGGATTAACAGTAGAAGAGAAGGGCCAAAACCCTCCAGCAACTGGCACTCTCCCAGCACACAGTATGCACACATATCCATCTTGCACTTCTTGCCAGATAATGAGTGTGGAGTGCTCATTTATTGGCAATATGAATAACTGGGTTTGGCAGGTTAGTCTAATGAAAATGGCAAGGTTAGAAGGGATGCAGAGTGGAAAAATGAGATCGATGCAAGGTGACTGCAGAAAACTATCCTCCATTTGGCATTCAATGGAATGGTACTGAAGCTAACGGATAAAATTTTGATATAGTCCTACTTGAACAGAAAGTCCTGGGGCTGATAAAGTGGGATTGCCATGCAGCTTAAAGAAGATGACCTGTTTTCCACTATACGGGGCATTTCAGAAGGCTGTAAAGCTACAATCCATTCCACTATCTATAAAAATGCTTGTCAGGCCTGCATTTTATTCCCTTTGGATTTTGGCCTGCCTGTTATTCTACTATGCATTTTTCTGTTGTGGGAAAATGGGAGGGGGGATAGTGTGGATTTGAAGACATGTAGCCATAATAACATTCTTTCTAGTAAGCCAAGGTCATCCTTTGTCTTCGCACCAGACCGGAACGAGATGGGCAAACCTGCCAGCATGACAGACAGAGATTGGACCATGTGACAGACTTATGGGTATGAGGGAAGGATCTTGAACTTTCAACTAAGGGGTGGAAACCTGCAAATCCTCAGATGTGCCAACATGTCTCTCTTAATAAATTGGAACTTTGAGGAATGCTTTGCCTTGGAGTCTGATTTGATCTGGGATGATATTTGGAACACTGACACAATAGTGTATTAAAAAAAACAGTAGGAAATGAGTGCTATGTATTGCTTATTGCTCATCAAGTATCTTGAGATGAGGAGAAGAGGATAGGAGGGAAAATAGGATGCGGGAATCAACAGGTCTCTGCTGAAATCATATACTTCTTCATGTATATGGAATTGGAAAAAGAGTTGTATAAACTTGTTTTCACTGCAACCTCTGTATCTACATGTGATTCTGGTCAATGAGGTATTCTCATGAATCATCAATATATTTCAACTTTTTGTTATTTCCTTCATTTCCCCTCCCCCACAATTATAACTCTTTTCAGTTGTAAACATTTGCTCATTTTTATGTAGCTACTCTATTATTAACTGGTTCCAAGTTTTTAATTTAGAAATTGTAAACAATATGTTTATTTGTCATCTTGCTTCTGTTCATCTGATCCTTCAGAATCTTTTCATCTGACCCATTCTGGTTTACTAATGGCTAGAGATACATATTAGGCCATATCACTAGAAATATTAAACACTGACAGAACAAGGTTCTATTGTGTTGGAATAGTGTTAGTGGATTCTGAGGTAGAAATAATCTTCCAAGATCAAATTACAGTGTAATCTGAAAATGCATAATTACTTTTCATGAAGTTCAGCATGTTTATTACATCATAGTGTTCTACTTTTTCTTATGGTGAAAACAAAACAAAATATAAAAAGTCAACAAGCAACCGAAAATGCGTGTAGACTTTTAATAAACCTGATTTTAAGCAAGTGAAACTCAAAGATTCATTAAAAAAAAGTTGAAGCAGTTCTTAAAGTTATTTCTTTGGGTGGTGAGATTGTAACATATACATTTAATAAATATATATAAATAAATAAACAATGACAGCTTAATGAATAACTCTTTTTGTGATTCTCCCTTCTATTGTGACAAATTCCTAATATCCATTGTGACAAATGTTGCAATACACACATACTGTATTTTTTGGATTATAAAACACACTTTTCCCCCCCTTAAAAGAGGCTGCTAATTTGGGTGCATCTTATACTCCAAATGTAGCTTTTTTGAAGCTTTTTTTCAGACCTAACGAGGTGAGTGAAGCGATCCTTGCTGGCTTTTTTAATTGCTAATCCTTCAGAAGAAGCTTTTTTTCCAGCCCTAATCAGGGAATAAAATAATGTGCTGAAGCTGACCAGATTAAGGACGCTAGCCAGATGAATACCTGGTAGGCAGATTCCCCCCCCCCTATTTTCCTCCCCAAAAACTAAGGTGTGTCTTATACTCAGGTGCATCTTATACTCCGAAAAATATAGTACATACATCCATACACCCTTTTTTATATAGATAGATAGATTTGAATCCACTTCTTATGAAAGTGGGAAAGTGTTATTCTTCTAATTGTTTTATTCATAAAGAAGTATGAAGAAATCTGATTGCATATGGTTTAAAATGAATGCTTCAAGGTCAGTGTCAGTATTCTGGTATTACTGCTTTTTTTTAATCAAATGCTACTTATCATTCACAGCAATTCCAGGTATTGCACAAAATAAAAAACACAATGTAGACATATAAAGTAATAAAAGGTTGAAGTAATGTATGGATTGAATGAGATTAAAATATGATGACGAGAATAAAATCAAAAATTGTTTGCTAAATTTAATAGATTGTTATATTTAATATATTTGTGTTCCTGAAAAGCAAGCTGTCATCAATGGAACAGTCCATTTATTTTAAAGACATAGAAGTTCAAGACATAGATGTTCTTACTTGTACTCACAATAAGATCACTATCTGAAAAAAATCAGACAGCCCTTAGATGACAGCAAAAAGTTAAAAAGAATTTATGTATGTCAGCTAGATCTGGTAGATCATTTCATGGAACTTGATTTAACAACAGATTACAGGTAAATGAAGCAAGAAAAAGTAGGAAAAAAGATTTTAAATCTTAAATAGCCACTCTATCACACGATGCCAATTTGACAAATTCACTTGATAGCAAATCTTACAATATATTTAAGTAATTAAGAAACAAAACACAACAGAAACTGAAGCATTACAATTGAAAGAGACATTTGCTATTCCTACAAGATAAAGTAGGCAAAAAAGTTCTTCAACAATTAATTAGTGTATTGCCTGAGGCTGAAAGAAGTGGAAATTTAAAATACAGCTGACAGAACCAAGTTTCAAGCTTAAAGCAAAGAAGGTGAAAAATAATGGCTTCATTGCAAAACAGTCTTTTAGAAATGTGTAAAGAACTTCTTAGGTTCACAAAAAGGATACTGATCACTAATATATATATATATATATGGAGAAATGTAGATAAATTGCTAATCTGTCTCATCTCTTAAACTCCTTGGCCCTATAATACCATTCCATAATTTTACACTTCAGACTTAATGGGCTCTCATCTCATGTGTAGTAATAATTATTCCAAGGTGGAAAGCTAACCTAATTGGGATAATAGTCTGAATTATTTTCACTCTGTTCATTACACTAAATACAGAATAAAAGACTTTGCCCAAGCACATCAGTATCTGGAAGTATGAGGCACAACCAGAACTGGTTACATCTGGAAGTGAGGACTTGTAATTCTGTTCTCCCATTCTACCAATTAAAAGATCATATGATGAGAACTGTATACAGAAATACTTTAGATTTATCCCACTGGCTTGTGTCTGTAACTGTTCCAATATTTGCAGAATGAATCCTATTTAATCTTAATTAAGGTCAATATATTATTTACCTATGTTCAGGAACTTTACATATATTCTACATACATCACATAAAAATTATATACATTTTTCTGAAGTCCAGTCTAATGTTCTAACTAGAATCTGCTTACATGAATATACTTCAGGTTTATTACATACAGTAAGAAGACATGAATATAAGGGGAAATTCTGCCATGTTAAATTAGTTTTGAATATTTCTGAATTCAAATTATTCAAACTGGTCAACAACTAAATCATGTGTATAGCAGTATTGTATAACAACAATACTGCTATAAGTATTTTTGGCCATTCCTCCAGGAATGTTTGGACATTCCTCCAGGAACTTATGTATAGAAGTTTCTTCAGGAAATGATTTAGACATATCGATACTGAATAAAAATTGCCTCAAGGAGAGACTTAATCCTAGAGAATTTTTTTTTAAAGTCAAGAAGATTGATCTTCAGGGGGAAAATATCAAAATATCTATGTCAGAATGTTCAATATGTTACAAAGTAGTAAAAAGTCTTTTGCATTCTTTAGAACTATTTATCAGTATGGATAGAAACACAACCAGAAAGAAGTTGCATTTTGTCATACATAAAACTAATTACAACTGACTACCGTTCAAATAACAAACTTTATTTGGTTAGGTGTTATGTAACTCCCATATTGTACCTATGGTTGTATAAAAGAAAAAATATAATAGGTGACACATCTCAGATATGTTTGATATATATTAATTCTTAGGAGCTCTTTTTTGCTTCTTACTTTTACTTCTTACTTTTGCAACATTGAATTGTTTAAGTTACAAATCCATATCCTTTCTTGATTGCTTACCTTACCTAAACAAACTTTACAAAATTTATTCAAATGTATAATAATCATATATAAGGAAAGATATATTGAGAAGCAACACAGCAACACTCCCCTTTCCTGACCTGCATGTGTTAATGATAATATCTGCATAGTAACTTTATATATCCAATTGTCTCTATTTGCAAAGGCTGGATTTCAGGTCACTACTGCAATGCTGTTTCTTCAAGAGGAATGGGGCAACTTGCGATGGTCAACTCACAATAGCCACTCACAATGGGCCATTTTTGCCCTCCCCATGCTCTTAGAAAGCCTCTGGAGCCTGGGAAGAGCAAAAACTGGGCCTTCCAGTCCCACTGGAAGTCCGGAAATGGCCCATTTCCAGCCTTCAGAGGGCCTTTGGTGGGCCTCTGGGGGGTGGTGGAGGCCATTTTTGCCTTTGGAGCCTGAGGAGGGGAAAAAAACCACCGTGCCATCGGTGCCAAAAGTGGGGGGAGGGGCATTGTGCGCACATGTGCAGGAGGACATTGCATTATGGGTGTGGGCACACATGCGTGACATCCCCGCACTTCCCCCGCTTTTGGCATGTGACGGAAAAAAGGTTAGCCATCATTGTCCTAGATTCTTCTTTGAGATATATCCTATATATATACAACCTGAAAGGCTAAATAGTATAATTTATAAGTAGTTAATAAAGGTATTTGTACAATGTTTTATATAACAATCATACAGACCGATAAATAAAAAGATATAGATACTATAGATATATAAATGCTCAGCCTAACTTGTTTCCTTCAGTTAAAATAATATGACCATACCATATTCACAACTTTTTTCTTATAATACAGAATTTTAAAGAGAACCATTAATACATTACTTTGCATCATTCAGACCACTCAATTTTACACAGTACTAACCCTGATTGTAATCCTGATCAGACTTGCCTTTTCTTGCACTTCACTTCTAAGCATATTTAACTGAAAGCATGTCCTTTCTCATTTTCTTTCTTTCTTTCTTTCTTTCTTTCTCTTTCTTTCACTTTCTCTTTCTCTTTTGTTTACAGACTTGAAAAGATATTAAAACTCCAAATGTGTGAATACAATAGTCTTTCAATAAATAATGTATTATATTATCAGTGAATGTTTAATCAACCTAACAGGAAATAATTTAATTTCCCATTCCAAACCAGAACCAAATAATATAAAATATGTAGCAACTTCTTCTGAAGCATGTACAAATTATAATGAGCATTAATATTTCTCTACTTTTCTATTGTCTGAAAATAATAAATATTTAGCACACTGAAAAAAAAGAACTTAATATAAGATTAGGGACATGTGTAAAGCTGAAATGAACAAAGTGTTACAGGATCAGAGAGAGCACTAAAGCTGTATTCAGTTCCAATAAAAAACAGGTGCATAGTGTTAGCCTCTAAGATAATACCTATTAAAAATACTATTTGCAATGTTTTAGATAAGCATCTTTTTTAAATAACAAGAGAATTAGCTCCATAGACAATGATATTACATATAATTTGTATCAGTTTTATACTGAACAATTCAGGTGTTTGAGTCAATATATATAATGGCATGAATGTATGTAGTTGAATTTTGCCCTCTCTGATCTGACCTTTGGTGTTGTCAGAAAAGATTTGGAGTTATATTGTTAACTGCTGTCATCTAAATGTACCGGTAATTATATGTTTTGGGAGACTGGAAATCTTGTGCAGAATTTTAGGTAATATAAACCATGTACATTTAAGTATTATAAATTCTTTACAGGCCTTCATTGCATATCTATGTCAAGAAAGGAGTAGTGTAAAACTAGCGCATAGTCTTATATTCCATTTTATCATTACGTACAGTATTTTAAACTTGAATAGTGTTCTAGTTGATAACTGTGTGTCAAATATTAGATGAAATTGATTCAATAAAAATAAAGTTTTGAAGTTCTATATTTTTATCTGTATGATATAAATGTGAAAAAAAACTGAACCTAGTTCAATAACCTCTAATTCCTGCACAGGTTATTGGTATCAATATCCCTCGATCCTATTTTTATGCGTGAGCAATAAAAAATTTCCAAATTAAAATTCTGTCCAGTAAGCCCATAAAAAGTAAAGGTACATTTCAGGGGTGGGTTCTAAATTACCTCGCCGGCAGTTTGCTGCCTCCTGCACTGCGTGGGCGCGCTTTGCGCGCACCTTGTGTGCGTGCGCATGCGCAGTAGAAAAAAGCAAAAAATTCCCCCCAAAAGGCTGAAAACAAGATGGCAATGTATACGCAGTGCATATACGCAGGTGCCGGAAACTCGGCTTCTTTGCATGCGCAGAAGGAAAAAAAATCTGCATTTTTTTTTAAAAATCCCCCCACCCCAAAAAAAAGGCCAAAAACAAGATGGCGATGCATGCGCAATGCTGGAAACTCGGCTTCTGCACATGCGCAGAAAAAAAATGTTTTTCAAAAAAAATAATTCCCAAAAAAGGATGGCAGCACCCACGGAGCAGCAGAACCGGCTCCGTGATGTCACCAGCAGCCTACTACCTACTCAGTAGAACCGGTCCAAACTTGTAGGAACCCACCTTTGGTACATTTAAATAAATGTGACTCTTACTAATTTACATCCTTATTTTATTTTGTTTTGTATGATGTAAAACCTGTTTCCCACTTCATTTTTTCTAGTTCAACAGTAAAGCTACTGAGAATAATATAAATTTAAAGTATAAAATTCATATATAGAATGTTTCATTATTAATTAATTTTTAAATCAATAATGCTGCAATTCTAGTCTTCAGTAACTGATATGCATGTTTATTTTATTTCTGTTTTTGTTGTTGATTTTGGCATTGTGGAGCATGGCTTTAAGTCTGGTTTTGACATAGCTTATACAACATTTTCGGTGTCCTGGAATGATGATTTATGTTGGGAAAAGGACAATAGGAATAAAATTATTATTTGCCTGAACTAGTCAATATCTTTCAATTCTGTCTATTACAATGACCTCAGTAAGTGTAAATTCTCTATTTTTTATTATTTTAATCCTAGCTGATATGGCTGTGACATGAGTGATTTTTTATATATGATGTATGGATGTATGGATGTATGGATAAATAAATAAGGAGTTTCAGAAAGCAAAATACCTTTTTCTGTTAGAATTTACGTTATGCTATGCACCTGTTTTTTTAAAATTTCTGATAAAACTTATTTTGTCATGATATTAATGTAAACTAACATTAAGATATTTATTAAATAAACTCAATTTTATATATAATTTGGTTAAAGTTGTAATAATAAACGTGTTCGAATGAGCATAAATTGAAATTCAATAATACCAAACTAGATGTACTCTTTGTAGGTGATTAGCATTCAGGGAACAGGTGTTTAATTGTTTTTAGATATATCTCACTGCATTTGAAAACACAGTGGCTCCATCTAAACACCAATAATATGGAAACTATTATATCTAGGTTCAAGAAACTTCCATATTAAATCACATTATAAGGTTATTGTTATGGGAAATGAAATGTAGCCAAAAGGAAAGGTAGAATCACCCATAATAAGTGAACATCAGTGACTTAACATTTTGAGATAAATGTAATTAATTGGGAGAGATAAGAAAAATCTGTAATTGGCAGAGAAAATGAAAAATCTCTGCTGTTCAAAGCTGCCACTTTCTCATCAAGGAAGAACCAAGATATATAGGATGACCCCCAAATTACACACAAGTTCTGCCTTGAAAAGCAAAATTCCATCAGCAAATTATGTTAGAAAATCCCTGGAAATGGAAAAAATAGAAGATCCCATTTCAGCCAGTTGCATAAGACCAGCCCAGTCAAAATCCAACATCCAAACAAAATGAAGAAATTTATCCATCAGACATCTGGAGTATTATTCACTATAGCACTTCATGTGTTCTTGGTGAAATTATTTCTATAAAGGAATCTGGGTTATTAAAAAGAGCTATTCGTCATCCATTTGCATGCAAGATAAAAGCAGAAAATTACTATTTTGCCATCCTCATGGCCACAATTTAGACATTTCTTTTGATAATTTATCTTTCAGAGTTCTTCAGACAACCAAGGAACACCTCCAGCAACACTTAGCACACAGTAAAAGGTCACTCAGGTATAATCCTACCAAGGTCACTGCCATCACTTGACCCTAAGAAGCAAGGTTCCAGTACATTGGGCAGGCATCAAACTGAGCATAGATGATCTAAAATAAGCTATATAGCATAGATTTGATAACCTGTCACCCATTTGGTCATTGTTTCATAAATATTTCTAATTAGAGAAACAAAATGATCACAGGAGGGCAAAAACTAGAACACCTTCCTGTCAAGTTCCTCATTGAGTTTTCCTGTGGGAAACTGGCACTGAGCATCAGAAATCCCTTTCCCTTCCCAGCAGGCAAATAAGTAGTTCCCTCTCTTTCATTGTCTTGGCTTACCTACCCTCACCTCACCTCATCAGCTCAGCCCTTGTCCTTGCCCTTTGCATTTGCATTTGCCATGGGCAAGTGGCTGCTGCTGAGTGGGTGAGAGTGACTGATATAAAGCAAGGGCAGAGGGATTGGACTATTTCTCCATTAACCTTTTCCATGCAAATGTCCTACAAGGAGACTTTGATAATGGGGATGAAGAAAGGCAGATAGGAACATCAGCAATCATATCAGTTCCTTCTGAGTTTTCTATTAACTTGAAGAGAATAGGAAATGTTTAAAAAAAAAAGAGGACCATGTGACTTAGACTGTCTGTGGAAATATGCAGCAACACTGAACAGCAGAAGTGCTAAAGCAGCAACATTTTCTCCAAATTTCATTCCCTCAGAGGAATGAGTTCTGGCATTCCATAAATTAGCCCATTTGAGGTGCCATTGTTGACAAAGTTTTGCCCTGTATTGCAGCATTTCACCCAGTTGAAGGTTACAAAATATCAGACAGTATGAGAATTTTGGTAGTAATATAGCTGACAGTGTGCTAAAAAAGAATTATCACTCAAAGCAACTGCAGTCACATATGCTTCTATTCTTCTTTTCCACATCAATAACTATATTCACAGTAGCCATTTAAAGTGTGTTCTAAGGATTAAAGCGTTAACAGTTTTTCTCTATCCAGTTGTGATTGTCTCAAGGGGGTAAGGTTCAAGGCAGCCTGTTCTGTCTGAGACATGTTTCTGTCATCAGGTAACCAGCATGAAATTACGGAATGCAGTAATCGTCCTGCTGAAGTGGTACCTATTTAGGTACTCGCATTTGCGTCTTTTGAACTGTTAGATTGTCGGGCGCAAGGCTAGTAAAGGAACTCGCCCTGTCCTGCAGTGGTTGGGGCTTGAAATCAGGCTGTCAGTTTTCCAGTTGACAGACCCAATATCTTAATTGCTAAGCCATCAAGCCCTGAAAAGAGTGTATTGTACAAACCAGTTAATCCAAAGTCTCTTTATATTACTCTTAGCTAACGAAATTGTTGGTGGTCCAAATACTGATAAATAGAATCTCGTGATTATTTTAGTGGTTTGTTTTCTTAAAGTGGGAAAAGAAACAGATTTCTCTAAGGCAATGCATTTACAGTTACTTATGAGAGAAATATCAAGACATATTCTTTAACATAATATAAAATTATATAGAAATATTTTGTATACTTATCTATGTGCCTATCTTCTCACATAACAAACCTCTTTCTTCCTACATTTTTCATCACTACTAAAGCTTTTCTATGTTTTCTCTTCTCTACCGCTACTTCTACTGTTTCTTCTTTATTCATGTGAATCTAGACAGATGCAACTGCCATAACCACAGTGTTTAGTTTTGTTTCCAGTCATTGGAGTTATCACTATGGGCTTCAGGGAATTGTGCCTGAAGCCATCAGCAATGGCTTCCTATGATGCTATGACAGAGCAAAAAAAATGGATATGTCAGGTCTTTGTTCTGCCATTATATTTTGTAACTTCTCTCAAATACCCATTTTTCATCACAGAGTAAGTCGTCCTGGAGAGTGTGGAACAGACATTATGATATCCCATTTATAATGCATTAACCAACATCAAACTCTCATTCAATTTGATTCAGTATGTAGGTCAAACACAAAAGAAGTAGGTGAAGTGGTTTATAGACCTAATAAAGCAAGGACAGAAAGGTTTGGAGACATAATGGTATTAGTGTAAACTAACTTTAATTTTCATTATCTTACCTCATGCTTTTAATGTCTGTGGCTTACAATGTCTTATTCCGTGGTCACCGTAACCCTGCTGTACCCACAGACTGAATCAAGTGAAATGTATGTGTGCATTTCAATGTTGTTTCTTATACTGTCTTATTTCAAAGGCGTCAGATGTTTCACACAAATAGTTAATATTTTAATTTTAAAATTATCTAACTACTGAATTAGCAACTATGATTTAATTGCAATCTCTTGCATGATTAATAGGTTAGTTTTCAATCCTTAATTCTATCATGCAGTCAGTTAAATGTGGCCTTTTTGTTAAACTATTTTAATTTCCTGAGAGATCCAGTTCCTGTTTCATATGAGTTGCATTATTTTAACACCTCATGTCATTATTTCTAATTTTCATATCTATTTGATTAATGATTTACTTGATCCATCTTATGCACTAGAAGTCACAAGTCTTTATTTCATCAAGCAGAATTTTCCAGACGGGGAAAGCATGCTGATGTGTTGTGGAACAAAGAATCTCACTGATGAGATTTACAGGGTAAATCAGACCATAAGTAGCATATATTACATCTGCTGAACTCTTTTGGCTGATTTAAATTATGCCACTGTGGTTTAAAATATTATTTGTTGTTCTGTCAATTGCTTGCCTGTAGACACCGGAAGGAAAGTGTGACTGACAGTGTGGATTCAACTTATCTGACTCTGTAACTTTATTTTCAGAAGTCTGTAGTCATCTTTTTATCAATTTGCTAGAGGCACTTGGATAAGTGGATTAAACAGACCCACTTTTGACTGAAATCCACTAAAATAAGCTATGCAGTAGTTACTATTCCTTAGCTGCTTTAAAAATATTTGCATGTTTGCAGAAGATCTTTCTATGATCTGGAGTAATACAGAATAGCAAAAGCCCATACAAGGTGGTAAAAGCTTTGAGTGATGCTTACAAGCTACTTGGTAAAGTTGTTATTAATAGAAAAGGCAGTGCTAATCTTCAGTGGGATTTTTGAAACAATTCTAGAGGACCTTAACAACCACTACAGAAATACAATCTGCATTTTTAGTCCAAAAAAGTGAAAATCAATTTATTAGTTGTGAGGGGGATGACGCTCAACTATTACCATTCACTAGTAAAGAACAATGGTAGAGCTTCTGCTTTTCCAGTTCATTGAGAAATACTTTTACTTTATCCCGAAAGAGTTATAAAACCGGTAGTAATTTTGGAAAATCCACGTACTATAATATAATATTGATGTGAAGGAATTTTATAATAATTTTTTTAATTTTCCTCTCTCTCTTTTACGTATGTATGTACATATGTATATACAAACAAACAGACACACACACTTTAAAAATACATGAAAATGAACTGCAGATATAAATGTATGCTTTTGTTTTTTTCTTTTCCTTTATTTTTTCCATTTCTTCTCTTCCTTACTACAGAATAAAGTTGTACAAGTTTATTATTCCAGCTCTTGTGCAGCACGTCTGCATTTGTTTTAATTAAAATATTTTAACTACTTAAGTTAAGCAAATAGACATTTGAAACAACATCTGCAATAAAGGGACTAATATTCAGGGATATGCACAGCTGAACTACAATTATTTCCTGAAGAAAGTTTAATTTAATCTCAACAAATATCTTTTAATTTCACTGCTTTTATTTCTAAGTGTGCTTTTATTTATGGCTGTGAAGCTGTTATAGCTTTTTATTATTGTCAGGCAAACCCATGGTAGCGGAAGGAAATGATATACCTTTGGCCTATTTCTGAATTTTTTTCTTAATAACTATAACAATAACTTTGGAAGTCTGCAACAGCTTTGCTATTATGTTTCATTCTTATGTCAGTAGCATTTTTTGTAATACATTCTGTATAAACATTGGGAGAATAATAGCTGCTTGAAAGGTTATATGACCATAATAATGAACTGTAGATATGATGAACTGCAATGTTTGCAGGGATTATCTGTGTGGACTCTGCTATTATAATCTTATCTCTAGTGTCTCTTATGACTCTCCCTGAAAGTATTTAACACTCATGGCGGAACTCTGACTTGCTTTATGTCAGTAGAAATTTTCTCAGAGATTTAAATAAAATCTTATTCCCATGTATTTATTTATGTATTTAGACGTTCATACATACAATTTAGAGGTCACCTGACTATAAATAATCCCAGATTATACTTTAAATGAAGGAAACAATATAATAAAGTTATGGATCAATTGTTTCAGAAACAAAAACATACAAACAAAATATTCCCCCCGTGCCTCAAGGTCTGAAACAATGATCTTTAAATGACTTTCTGAATATCATCAGCCATATAGATCTTTGTAGTTGATTTGTGACATGAATATTTGTCTGAAAGGCCTTCTGATTTAGGAATGGGTACTATATCAATCTGTGAAAAGGCATTTTTCCTACAACTGTCACCTGCTGTGGGGTAGATATAGGAGCTTTAAGTCTAAGGCAAACTCCTTATTTTGTACTTGTATTGAATGGTAAAGCACTACCCTTCTAGAACTTGGGAAGTGGCAAGAACCAGGGAGTGACTCTGTGAGATGAGGAGAAGAGATGCTGCCAATCTGGTCAGACAAGACAGGTGAATGCCCAGGAACTTTAAGAGGCAGAGGTAGAAACATAACAAGGACTCACCTTAACTGATTGTAAAAGCTGTGCCTTTACTCTGGGGCCCCAGGGCACATAGCACCAGTGACAGTCACAACAATACTATGCAGTACTTGTAAATTGACAGAACAGGAAGCTGGTTCAGTGAAGTGTAGTGAAACACTCAAGTAGTGTTTCCAAGGAAATTTCACAAGTCCTTCTCCCAAGAGTTCCAAATGAGGGTCATTCATATCTGAGGAGAGATCAGATGACAAAAAGCAAAGATCCTTCATTATTGTGGTTATTGTTAATTCAGATTTGAGGCAGAAGGTGGAACTTTCTGGTCTTGTAGACTCTAGGGCAACTGCTAATTTCATAGGTAGATACAGACACAGTAAGGAAACTAAAATTGCTTATCCAAGCTCTAGAAACCTAATGATTGTAGAAACTATTGATGGGAAGCCTAAAGAGCAGGAGTAGTTGTGCATTACACAGTTCCTTTGCGATTAACAAAAATCACTTAGAATTCCTACCACTTTACTGTCCATGGGATTTTCATGACAAAGATACTGGAGTGGGTTGCCATTTCCTTCTCCAGTGGATCATGTTTTGTCAGAGCTCTCTGCTATGACCTGTCCGTCTTGGGTGGCCTTGCACGGCGTAGCTCATAGCTTCATTGAGTTACGCAAGTTTTCGGTAGAAGTTAACAAAGCCTTTGCTGCATGTCTTTCACCGAATTGTGTAAGGAGGTGCCATGATAGAACAGACTTTTCCTTTCTGGATCCATTCTGTATGTCTTCTATAAATACACTGAACCCAAATAGTCAAGGTAAATCAGGTCAAATGTACATTTCTCCCCCTAATTTAACAAAGACTGTTGTCCCATAATATTATTTTTTTTGCAATATATTTCTGACATGCAAGGACTACATGCAAGGAGAGACCTTCCTGTACTTTATATCAAAGGATGTTAAGTATTTGTGGTCTTCCTTCATTCCAATTGTAAACACTTCTCAAGTCTACTTTGTAAAGATGTGTGTTTTTTAATAGTCAGTTTAATAGATTTGAGATAAGGGTTTTGTTGCTCTGTTCAGTTCTTTGTAATCGTTAAAGATATGCATTTGGGCTCCTTCTTTTCCCTTAAGAGTAATTGTTGTTTCTCTTGTTTGGCTGACAAAGAACATGAGTGTAGATGCTGGACAGCAAAAAAGGCAAATTAATCCTTTTTTTGATGTTGACATCCTCATATTCTGATAGCTAACTCACAGGGAGGTATGGGATAACTGTCTTTTTGCAGGGAATTGGGGTTCTGACATCAAATTGATAATGCAATCACACACCCTTAATATCCATACTTTGTATATTAAAATAAATGCATGCCTCAATTTATTTAATGGACTGAAGATGTGATTGCACTTGCCACTTGTGAGACATTACCTAGAGACATAAACTTCTATCATAATATTTTTGGAAAGGACTTAGGATGGATCCACTCTAATTGATGAGGAAGTTAAAAGTGGCAGTGGAAGATTTGTATCTGAAATTTGTATGGTTTTGTTAACTAGCCTTACAATAAAGTAAGATTATTCATGTTTCCATTTGGTTTATCTAGCAGGACTAACATAGGAGGTCCAAAAGTCCACAATTGCTCAAGCTTGTCATGATTGAGCCTAAATGTTATCCATCTATCTTTTCCCTCATCTTGTCCCTGAAAAGGTGAGGTTGAAAACTACAGGTAGGTAAAATTGCCCAAAATGATTGGGTTGAATAATGCCTTCTTGAGGGGGGGGCACACCAGTGCCTCACCCAAAGAAAAAGAAACTGCAATATCACTTAATTAACTCAATGAACTGACAGTTCACCTCCTAGACAGTTTCATTAACTTAGGAAACACAGGGATCTAATAGCCAGGCATTTAAACTCAGTCTGAATAGCTTTGTATACTAATTAGGAATCCCAGGCTCAGATTTGTTTCAGATAACTTCCAAAGACTCTAACCCAGTTTGAATCAAAATCTGAGCAGATCTGACAGACTTTGTCTATGAGACAGCTTGCATGGTCTTTGTAGTGTCCTTGCATCAAATTTAGCTCATTGCATAAAGATCCAATAACTGTACATATTCCTGTACATCACAATGTCAATGTTCTTATCAGTCTTCTCTCATTCATTCTGATTTTCTTATCCTTAGATTCTTCTCTTCCAGTACTTATATTTATTATTGAACCCCTATTCACATTCCCCAATACCCAAATCCACACACAATTACAAGTATGATGATCTATGGGTGAGCCAGTTAAAATTGGAGTCAACAACCATGGAAAGGACAATTTTTGTGGAATTCTTTTTATTTTATTTTACCTTGGATCTTTTAGTCTTTCTTTCTTTTTCCTTCTCTTTAGATTTAGTTTGTGTTAGAATTTACTATTATAATCAAAATTCTTAATAAAAATTAAAGTTGAAAAATATGTGTGTGTGAGAGAGAGAGAGAAAGTGTGTGTGTGTGTGTGTGTGTGAGAGAGAGAGAGAGAGAGAGAGAGACAGAGACAGAGAGAGGTGTTTTCTTAGAAGCCATTTTGCTTAACTTTGGTGGTCATTTCAGGCATTTTAAAGGATGGAATAAATTGCTTAAGCTTCTGCAAGACTTAAAACATGATTGCACAAACACCAAGAGTACAGCTAGTTAGGGACAGAGCTCATAGGATCTCCTTGCTCTTCTCCCATCTTCATACCTTCAATTAAAAAACAACAACACAGAGATAAATGTGTCTGGTTATGTGACATTAATAGAGATAGAGAGAAAGAAAAAAAAGGGGGAAGAGGGATTTCTTGCTACACTCCCTCTTTTCTATGGCTGCTCCCAAGTTAGTATCATCATAGTAAAAATAATATCAGCAGTTCTAGCACCTGCTTCTGTACTTTTTCTCAACATTTGAGGAAAGGTGACTGAGACAGTAAGAAGAGACCTGCTTTCCATGTGATTACCTTAACAAGCATTGTCAATGTACATTTTTCAGGATAAAAATGCTGGGCGCAATGTTTTTATGTCGTGTTGTGTTTATATAATTACACTAACAGGCTTTTTAAAAATTTCTTTATTTTTCTTTGTTCCGTTCTCCATTTTTAATGCTTTTTATTTCAGTCCAAATAAAAATCTCTCCACCTTTTCGAACATTCTGTTCTTTGACAAATCTGCTTACATGGAGGAATTGCAGCAATATAATTTGGATCAAGAGAAACATAATTTGAGTGAAGGATAGAAATATGCACTGAGTTATCTAGGGCCTGAAGGTAAAGATGACCTCTTTGTCTGGCTCACTGTCTCATCCTCCCATATATTCTTTTGCTAGAATCCCTGAACATTTTCTCCATCAAATTAAGTCTGGCTCTCCTTTAATGTCTTGACTGATGTTTTGCTTTCTTTTACTTTTTCTGTATAACTCTAAGTGATTAATGTTAATGTTTGAAACAAGAATCCTTTCTTACAAAGAACATGAGTTATCTTCATTAACAGCATTGCAAAGACCTATTATCCTCCTATTATCTAAATGTATACTGATCTATTTCTGATGATATACAATTTATAATGCTTCTCAAAATAAATAAATCTACTTTCACAATGCCGTTCCTCTCATTCATTCTGGATGCTTGTGGCAATTGAATTGGACATTTTTAAAATAAACAAGTTTAAACATTTCTAAAGATTAAACATTCAGCTCAGAAAAATCTAGCCACCAGCTCTTCCATTCAGTCTGAGTTCAGGTGCATTACTTCTAAACGGTTTAAAAGTTATATTCTCTTTTAGGTTTGATTTCAGATAAGGACATTGCTATTGGGGACACATTTCACCAAGAAAGAATCACCGAGGACAAAGCAATCTGTGGTTGCTGTAGAGTTTAGCAATTTATAGATTTCATGGTGGGTTCCTACTGGTTCTATCCAGTTCTATAAAACCGGTAGTAACTCCGCGATGACGTCACAGAGCTGGTTTCATCGGTGTTTCCGTAAGCATTGCCATCTTGGATTTTACTACTGCACATGCACAGAAGCTAGTTTTTTTATTGCTGTGCACATGCGCCCTTAACACGCGCAATTGAGCATGACCCTGAGTGAACCAGCAGCAAAAATATTCACAACTGTTCCCTGATGGCAACCATTGGTTTTCTCCAGATTATTTCTTGCCTGTTGCATCAGAGTAAATATTCATTAGAAGCAATCTTAATCTCAGAGCAATTAAATGCTCTGATTTTCCTAAAGTAGTTAAGAGAGGAAGTAAGCAAATCCAGCATCCCTTTGAATTGTAAATTAAGTAAGATTATTATTAGCCCAGCTCCCACTCTCAGAAAAGAATATGGGGAACCAATCCATTCACTGGCTTCCATTTCTCCACAATTGTTGGCATCGGTGTTTAGGCTGTCATGCTTTTCCAAAATTTTCTTTTTCAGTGGGGATTTTGTTGAGGTTTATTATTGATTGTTTTACATATTTTTTTAAAAAATGTATGGTTTATTGATCATTAGCCATAGATAAAAATTGTCTAATATAATGTAATGTATTTACCATTTCCATATGTGTAATAATTTTGCATAGTTTTTCTGTGGCTCCCTTCTACGAAACATCATTTCCATAAATAAGATTGCCATCCATCCACTTTGACATTCTTTTTCAAGGAACTAGAGCTGTGATGGTGGACCATTGACACATGTGCCACAGGTGGCATGCGGGGCCATATCTGAGGCGTTGTCCTATGCACATGCTGGCCAGCTGATTTTTGGCATTCCAGAGGGTGGAAGAAGGCCATTTTCACTCTCCCCAGGCTTCAGAAAACCTCCTGAAACCTAGAGAGAGTGAAAAACGGCCCAACAGTCCAATCAGAACTTCGGTAAGGCCTGCATGCATGCATGGGGAGGCAACACAGGAGGGGAAGTGCATGCATGCGTCGGGAGAGGGCATTTAATTATGGGTGTGGGCATGCGGATGCCCCCTTTTGGTACCTGAGCAGAAAAAGGTTAGCCATCACTGGCCTAGAGACTGTTTGGCCAATGGACCTGAAGACCCCAGAGTGCGATGGAATCCATGAAGTGTATTTTTTAATTGTCTGTCAGACAGATTGTTGTCACTAAGAGGGTTATTGCTTTTTATATAGGATTTTTACCTTGTAAGCTGCTTGGAATCACTGGGAGTACGTTCGGAAGCCATATAAATTTTGATAAAGAAATACAATAGTATGCTGAGTTGCAAAAGTACTTGTAGTACTTGTAGTACTTAGGAAAGTGGATTTCAACATGTCATTCTAGTTTCTATACATATTAATGAAATATGAATTATATTGAATAAATATTTTTTTTGCATTTCTAAGTCATGTCTATTATGTATTTGGATATACGCTAGACTGCAACTGAGACATTTGTGACAATGATTCATCATAATGCATTAAACTTCATTATTAGGTATTCATGGAACAAATTTGACTGAAAGGTTTATTGTTTCTGAAATGAAAGAGCTTGTTTTTAATAGTGTGTATTTCAGAATACTGGTTTTTACTAACAAGGTATTGTGACATTGTAATTATTATTATTACAAAATCATGTTCTTTTTATACAAGTTGAAATTAAACAACACTTCCTAAATTTTACCTCAAGGTCATTACTGATGTGTCAATTCCAATTCTTCATTCCAAGTACTATGTGAATAATCAATATCCACTTTAGAAGCTCTATTTGACTGGAATCAGTATTTTTAGATACTGCTATTGCGGTTTGACTAAACTGTACAATTGAAATAAGTTTTTTATTTAATATACTGATATTCTACAGTTTTATGCAATCAAAATCCCTCCTGAACTATATTGAATGCTTTGAAAAGTTGATTGGTTATAACATCATACAGAGTATTAATCAATATTAACATGGGAACTACACACACCCCTCCCAATAATTTGCCTGCAAATATAAAAATTATAACTTTTCAATCAAAACAGTTAAGTAACTGGAAAACTAATAATAAAGCTATTCTTTCCACAGAGAATCTTACACAATTATTTTGTAGCATTTAGTGTGAGAAATACAACTAAACATTGACTGAAAAAACAAACTAGGCCCGCAAAGATATTAGAGGTGATAAATAATAGTTTTCTAATATTCCCATTCTGGGTTTCTAGTGCACTGCTTTAGCCACTACACCAAATTGTCTCTGAAAGCCTATGCCACTGCTTATTGCTAGAACTACAAAAAGGCCTCTATTTGCGTCAATATAATGTCCTCTATGCAGTTGTGTGAGATGGAAGGTATGAGAAATGTTCTTTCCAAAACTTCTATGTCCCTGCAAGAGCATATTTTTAATCTCCTATTCATATTACAGAATCATCCACCAAAGCCTTATTCTCCCACTACCCCTTGGTTTGCCAAGCCGTAGAAGTCAAGTATACCTTTGTGTTTTAATTCTGACTCAGGTTCCCTGATAACATATATTGTTTTTGTTGTTTTTGTTTTGTAATTTTGTTGCATAGTTTATTCTTTTACTTTTTAATGATAGCACAATATATTACTTTAATACATATGCATAAAAAAGATCATACTATTTTGGGATCAAGGTTTTATTAAATAGATATTTCCTTCCTTCCTTCCTTCCTTCCTTCCTTCCTTCCTTCCTCCCTCCCTCCCT
>JANHFT010002664.1:95749-106267 GCA_032467955.1 Pseudoxenodon macrops | reverse complement strand
GCCAAGATCCAGAGGTTTCCTCCAGAGCGCCTGGATTTCACCTCTGCATCGCTGGGATGGCTCCGCCCCTCTCCCCAGCCTGGTGAGATTTGAACTGCTAAATTGCAGGCAGCCGACAGTCAGTAGACTCTACTGCTTTCTAACCACTGTGCCACCACATGGATGATGCCTAAATGGATAGCTAGGCATTGCAACTTTAAAAACAAACAAACATGGAGACTTTTCTGAAGCCTGGGAAGGGCAAAAATGGGCTTTCCCGCTGTCTGGAAGGGCGAAACTCAGCTGGCTGACGTAGGGCAACGCCTTTCATGCCCTCAGATATGGCTGTGCGTGCTACCTGTGGCACGTGTGCCATAGGTTCGCTATCATGGGTATATATCTTTATTCTGTCCTCAGCCTTGTTTTGATAGCTGTTTATTGAAAAAAAGTATCTATTCCTTGTTGAACATTTTCTTGAACTAATAATAAGTAGGAATGGGAAGGCATTTCTTTATCTTCTTTAAATTTCCTACTTTAGTTTATAGTACAATGAGAATGAAAAAGTCTTGTTGAGGGATCTGGTTGCTAACTAAATCCATTCTAGCTATTAGATATCCTAGCAAAGGTCAAACCCGCTGAACCATAGGTTGAAAAGCCTCATGGAGGTCACTGAATTTTGAGTGAGGGTCAATAGTCCTAAAAAGAACTTGCAACAATGGTGATAGGCTGTAATTTAGAACATCAGAAAAGAAATGGCTCCATTTTTCTAGGAACCTAATGGATCGGCTTTCATCCGTAAAAATCTTTAAGCTTCTTTTTTTCTTTTTCATACAAGTATGCATCTGTGGAACTATCTCTAGTGATAGTTACAGCACAGAAAATGTAAGTGAACGCTCACATACTTTACACAAAAAAGATTGTTGTTAACCCTGTGGCTTACTGTGGATCACAGGAAAATCCCACTTCCCTGTTCAGATTTCAGCTGACCCATTGATTCAGCATTTCCCCTAATGAATCTCAAACAGAAAACAAGCAAATGGGTAAAATATACATTGGTGAGTATTATTTAAATCAAATTGTGAACATTCCAAATTTCTTATATTTAAATAAGGAATTTTAGAAATACCAGTAAAAGTTAATAGAATATAATTATTTATTTATTTCTGGATATCATTATAGTACAAACCACTACTGTGATGTTGTTGTTCTGTTCAGTTGGATCATATTTACATATTTTAGCTAGGAATTTCAATAGTGGACACAGTCTGGCTGTTCCTACAAGAAAACTGCTGGTTATGGTCTTTTAATGTCCTCAAAAACAGTAAGTCAACCTTTGAAATTTATCATTGACACGTTATAAAAATATTTTTAAATAAAACAGCTATCAGTATTTTCTCTATAATAATACCTGTAGTTATGGAGCAACTATTTAACTGTCAAATATTGTAATATTCTATGACTAAAATGAAATATTCCTCTAATCTGTTAATTAATTAAGTGTAATTATAGTTAAGATCTGCAGCCTGGAAACAGTTTGAAATAAAACCTGCTCCACAAATTCAATAAGGCTGTGAACTTTTCAGTTATCACAATTCTACTGGGCAGTAACCTATTTACCTACTCTTTTTGCCACATGAAAGCAATACATTTTTGTTGATTAATTTTACTTAGATACATTCTTATAGCTTAATTAAATGTATCACACTCAACAGTTATTCAGTGCATTTCTGAATAATCCTGAAGGAATAGAACTGCTTCCTCCAAGATATTCCAATCATTATTTTATAACTGCAGCATAAATAATTACAAGTATCAAAACAATATAGAAATAATGGGACTATACTTATCAGAATTATGGTCTCTTTATATGTGTGGAGAGAATAAATTGGGCACGACTATTTATGTATATTTAGGGAAACTATAGGATTCTGTAAGTATAATAAATGTAGTTCACCCGTTAATCGTTCTGCCATTCAAGTTATCACTTGAATTTACTGTGGTTGGTTAACAGACATTTCTCTTTCTTTCATGACTAAATGTTATCCTACTTCATAACATAATAAAAGTAAGCTGTTGAAAAATCAGGTTGGGGACATTTCATCTTGGAAAAAATCTATGTATGTGGTCACTAAGAATTGAGACTGATCTTATTATCAACCATAATATTTGTCAGATAGGAGAACAGTGACAAACTAAATGCTGTCTAATTTGAGATTATTATAGGACTACTATAAGTATTAGAGTTTAAAAATAAGCAACTCAATTGTTTTATTTAGTTGTTCCATATAATCAACTCCAAATTGTACTGGAGTGTTTGTAGTTTTTCAATAAATGGAAACATAATTTCATATTGTGTCTCTTGATAAAATGTAATTGTTCAATATTTTTTCTGTGATTTCATTGACATTAAAGTCTATTCAGAATATAATTGTCATACTTAAGAAACAGACCTTTTCTCTAGTTCTTAAAAAATATTGCCTCCCAATTGATAATGAAGCTGTCAGAGTTCTCTGAAGTATGTAACATTTCATGATTAAAAATTCAGATTCATATTTTGTCCACTTGAAACTTTCTGAAAAGGATAATTCAGCATATAATTTACTATTTTAACTGTGAAAGTTAAACCATGTGGCTTGATTATTATTTTCACAATAATGTGGACTATTATTCTACAATTGGATAATCAATATTTGAGTATTTAAGTACAAGGAGAAAATATTCCATTGCTGGAAAAGTGATATACAAAAGATTTGATTGTCCATAATGAAACTGACCAACCACTAGTAAATTTACTCAATTTTAAATCCTAATTGGTATAATTTGTTCCTCACACATTAATCTCAAATACAGTCCTACAAAGCTTTGATTGGCTATTTCAGTTTGAAGGGGATTCACTAAAGGCACCCTTTTGAATTAAATATCCTAATGAATTGCTTCAGAGAAATATTAAGATTTGAAAATTTGAATTAAAATACTTTTTCCTTCCACATAAAAACAAAGATGGTGGGCTGCATGAAAAATTTGATGAAACTGATATTGGTAGCCAATGAATTATATTTCTTCTGCAATATTCACCAATAAAATATAATATTTTTATATTATATTATATAAAATATATTTTAAAAAATTTGGAAAATATTTATTCATTTATTTGCATATGGCCAGGAAGGCTACAATGTTATACACATGGTAGAGGTCCTTCTAGCCAACAGTCGTTAGTTCATTTGTTGTATTAGTGTACCACAAGAGAGAGAAGTAGCTTCATAAAGGCTGGCTTGCAGCGTTCTCAAAGGAAGTCAGCTAATCTGGGGCTTTTCTTCCACCGCTTCTCCTCCAATCACATCCAGCATATCCAGCTCCTGTTTCAGCTCCTTTCACAGAATGCAGCCAGCATTTTCCCACCACCAAAATGGCAGTACCTATCTATCTACTCGCAAACAATGCTTTCGAACTGCTAAGTGGATAGGAGTTAGGGATAAGAAGCAAGACTTCAATCTATCCCATGGTGCTGGACTCAAATTTCTGGCAATTGCTCAGCATATCCAGCATATCTCAGCGTATCCCTACTCTTCTGATAAGACATTTTCACAAAGCATTTTCCCACTAGACTTCTGCTAAATTTGGAAGCAGCTCTGTTTCCTATCAAAGAATGAGATGAATTTGTATGGAAGATTGGTAGGTAGAGATTTTGTAGTTCTTTGATTTGAATTCAGAAAAATCAAGGGTGTAGAATTTTGAATGGGAAGCGTGTAAACCTTATATCCTAGATGAAATTATTGTTTATGCATCATATAAAAATAAGATTAAGAATGAGGTCTCACACTACCATTCCAATGTTTATGCAAATGATATATGCAGGATATTCTATTAATTGGTCAAAATTTGGTTACCCATCTTCTTAAGGAATATTAATTCTCTATTTGTATCAAATCCATTTAATATTTAGGTATATTGAAATACATGTCTTCCATATGCCTTCATTTTTTTTATTTCTGCCATAGCAAAAGACCCTTGAAATTAATTACACTAAAACAAATGTGATCATATTCACCATGAAACAAACTAAGTGCCATTCTAATTGTAAATTCAATGATATGTAAATTTTAACTCTTTATATATCTATTTTTAATCTTCCATCATTTGCAAACAATGAACCTGAGAAGCTACTATTGTATAGTTGCCCAAATGACTTTCAATGCTATAATTAGATTGAAGAGCTATAAGAGTGACGACTTTATCGCTGCATCATTAAAATTATTCTATCCAAAATGTAGTGCCTACAAAGATAAAGCAGCATTAGAAGCAATCCAATCAAAATTGCTTCGTGTTCCTCAATCTGAACGAAATGGCTTTCTTGGCTGGAAATGGATTGGACTTCTGATGAGGTCCACACTAGTGTATGTCACTTGAAATATTGGCTGAAGCATATTATCTGAAATTAATCCTTTACTGGATACTGTCTATCCTTCCTGACATGTTTATTTCCTCTTGAGGAAAAGGTGCAGCATTTCAGCATTTCTCTGGTGCATAGAAAACTTTGTTAAGAAGAGGTCAATAGATGGTCCTATAGAATGATAGATTCCAAACTTCAAACAATTGTTATCATGGCAGATCTTTGTCATTCCTAATATTTTACAAATATCTTCCCTTTCAACATAATGCAGTTCAAAACCTTACTCTTTTTTTCTCCTTCTTTTTCTCTATTTACCTCTCCCTCCCTCTTATCTTTTTCTTATCTGTCTTTTTTTCTCTCTATTTCCTTCTCATTTCTCTCTCTGTCTTTCTCGCCTCACTTCTCTTTCTGTGTCTCTCTATGTCTGTGAGTGTGAGTGTGTGTGCGTGTGTCACTGTTGAGCTCTCTCGCTCCCTGCCCCTGTGCCTGTTCTTGTTGTCGGAAAGCCCTTGCAGCCCTGCATCCTTTTTGGGGGGTTTGTCACAAGTTGTTGTTTTTCTTCTCTTTTGGAAAACCGGACTGGCAGAGCAATGAGCAGCAATCAATGTGCGGCAGAGGCTTCTCTCCCCCTCCTCATGTGCATCCTCTCAGCCCTACCACAGTGAGTCAGGTGGGCAGGAGAGGGGGAGGAGGAGGTAAGCCACCCATTGCTCTGCCAGGCCATCTTTCCAAAAGGAAGAGAGAGAAAACCAACTTGTGACAAACCCCAAAAAGAGCATGCAGGGCTGTAAGGGCTTTCCGACAAGTAAGAACAGGCACGGGCAAGGAGCAAGAGAAAGCCACACACACACACACACACACACACACACACACACACACACAGAGTCTCTCTTTACATCTGTATCTCATATCAACTGTATATCATCTTCCCCTCTTCTCTGTGTATCACCATGTGTGTCTCTTCTGTCTCTCTCCTCCCTTCCCCCTTCTCTCTGCCATGGCTGAGCCAAGTGCTTCACTGTGTCTTTTATTTGTTCTTTTTGGAAATCTGGGCTGGCTTGCTGTGGCTGAGCCGGGAGCCTGCGCACATGCGGGGAGACCCTCCCTAACCGAGTGGCTTCCTTTCCTGTGCGCACCTTTCCTGCACTTGGTGATCGCTTGAGGAGGGTCTCCCCATGCATACACACACTCCTGGCTCAGCCATAGTCAACCAGGTGATTATGAGGGGAGGAGGAGGGTTGCCCGAAGAGAAACGTCCGTCGTGGCTGGCGATCATTCCTCAGCCCAAATTTCCAAAAAAGAAATAAAAGGGACGAAGGGTGAGGGGTGGGACCAACCAATGATGGGACAGGGAGCCATGGCAGAGGGCCCAAAGAACAGCATGTGGCTCCGGAGCCGTAGGTTGCTGACCTCCGCTCTAGTTAAAAATCCAAAATTACCAGAGAAGAAACTATGCAAGATTAGGTTAACAACTCTTAATATCTTTTTGGCAATTTGTTACAGTGGGTTCTGGCACTGAGATCATTAGAGATGAGTACTCCAAGTTCCTTTACATAGCATATGTCGTCTACAGGGTTATGTCCATCCAGGTTGTATTTTATGTTCTGATTTTTTTTGCCAATGTGTAAGACGGAGCATTTGTTGGTTGAGATTTGAAGTTGCCACTTGTTTGACCATTCTGACACATAGTCAAGGTCTTTTTGTAGGTTAGCAGCATTGTTAGCAGGTGGTGTTGAATAGTTTTACATCAGCAGCGAAGAGAATGCAGTTGCTTTTAATATGATAGCAAAGGTCATTTATGTAAAGTGTAAAGAGTGTTATTTATCCAGTAAAATACCCAACAAGAATATTCCTGGTTTTAAAATCTTACTCTTGAAGGTGCTATTGACATCCCAAATTCAGTGCTTATCTGTCTCAAGGAAATAGCCAATAGTGGGTGGTAAAAATAAGATAATGAATCAAAGTTATTGTTAATTTGAATGTTTTAAATCAAATATCTATTTACTACCTCTCTTATATGGTGAAAATTGTTTTTCAAGGAAGTAGAAAGTCTACTGATATTAAATACTTTTCAGGCAAAGATTCCATATTAAATGTTACGATGTTGAGCAAGGTAAAACTAGAGTTTTGTTCAATTAATTTGACTTATTTCCTAGTAAACACATACTCAATATTAAGCACTGTTAAGTTCAATGAGACTTCCAGGTTAGAGGATATAAGACAGCCTTATAAAAGAGCTATCATTCATTTCAATTTTATTGCATAAGTTTTAATAGTTTGGAGATGAAGTTCAAAGTGAGAAACAGTTTCTATGATTTTTTCATAAAACAAGAGTAAAAAGTGCTGGTATTAAAGCTGGGTATGTTTTTAAGCACATTTTGAAGATTTGATAATATTTTTTTCTGACATATTGCTCAAATAAATAGAAAGAGAAAAAGAATATCTTGAAAGTGTTATAGAATGGGATCATTGAAAACAAAACAAAATCGTTCAGTTGCTATCTCTGGCTGGCATTCAGATATGAAATAATTACAGATATGTTTCTGTCATTTTTTACTCATTTTTACAGGGACCACATAGTTATTGGCAAGCTTCTTTGGTGTAAGTATTTTAAAATGAATTTTATTGAGACTCCCATCAACATAAATAGACTTGAGATCATAATTGGGAGCGCATAGTTTTCAGCTTCCATTTCCTTCTGTATTCACTTTTATAAAATAACCTCATATATATTGTACAGCAAAATAACCGTACAATCATATTTTCATTTAACGTTCAGGCTAGTTTCTTAGTTTCTCAGTGACAGATGGCAGTACTTTTCAACTTTTTCAGTGCATTAATATAAAATGAATAGTCTTGTAATATCTAAATGAACACTGGAAGGTCATTTTTAAAAAGTCATAAAAGTTTATTATAATTGTTTTATTCCATTATTTGTGTTGCGTAGGAAATAGTTTAAATTCTGGCTTTTTAAAGTCCTTTTGTTAAAATGAACTAAACAGAAATTAATATATTTTCAGGTTACAGTGGGAAGTCTTCCTTTTTCTTTTCTGTTCACAGTATTATTTTTAAAAATTCCAATTGCAAAGTCTGCACCGGAAGGCAGATATACTTACTACTCAGCAATCAAGTAACATCTAAATAATTATTCAATCTGTTCTGTGTATTTCAGTATCACTTCCTAATATTATCACAGTGTAAGTTGTTTATCTTTGCTAAAATGAAGTTCCTTTTGATGTTTTTTTAAATTTTTTGCCAGTAAGAGTTATACATTTATTAAGCACTACACACTGTCAGATAAATTGATAATCTATGGCCATAGGTTACAACAATGCTTAGAATTAAGAGCAGTCTGAACACACACACACACATTGTTAGATCTGAAGCTAATGAAAGTGCTTCAAAAAATAATAATAATAAAATATTAACCAGCATATTCAGTTAGGCAAAATTTGAAAAAGAAAATTTGGAAGAAGCAGATTAAAATTACATAGAATTTTTGAATAAAATACAAGAAGCTCCTTTTTGTATGTTAAATATTTTGGAAGCATATCCTTTATATTCAATAAGAATTGTGCATGCAACTGGCTTGGAACCAGTTACATCCTGAAAGAGAGTGGTGAAATCCAATTTTTTTTACTACCAGTTCTGTGGGTGTGGCTTGGTGGCCGTGGCTTGGTGGGTGTGGCAGGGGAAGGATACTGCAAAATCTCCATTCCCATCCCACTTTGGGGCCAGCCAGAAGTGGTATTTGCCAGTTCTCCAAACTACTCAAAATTTCCGCTACTGGTTCTCCGAACTACTCAAAATTTCCACTACCGGTTCTCCAGAACCTGTCAGAACCTGCTAGATTTCACCCCTGCTGTAAGATCTAATGAAACAGACAGATATAATCAGGGTCAGGCTGCTCAGGCAGTCTAACAAATGGCATGGCCCTAATGTAGGTTTTTGTAGATGTACAGAGTAAGGAAAGTGACTTTCACAAAACAATGTTTTAAATCCAGAGCTATGAGATAATATTTGCAATCAGCTTAAGCAGATGTCTTCTCAATTCATTCAACTCTAATAAGGGCAAAGAGGTACAGAACAAACAATACACTTCTATTATAGTCAATTATAATAAAATTATTTTTGTGAAGTTGATTTTCTCCCCTACCTACTAAAGATCACCAGCAGCTTAACTGGAACCTGAAAAAAGAAAAGAAAGCCCACACAGTTTGCAAAGCAGAAACACGAGTATTCAGCTACATGCTAAAACATATTCATGCTACTGGTTCTGGACCAACTGCAGTCTTTAATTGCTTTTCAAGTGCAACCCCAAATAGAACACATTGCAATAGTCCAACTGGAAAGTGAACAACGATAGAATGATAAAGTAGAACTGTCCATTTCAGGAGGAAATAGTATGCATAGTATGAGGCTGTGCAAAAATCCTGGGGTTCCTCACTGAGCAGGAACTGTAAATTCAGAAAATAAATTCTGCCTGGGAGAATGGCATATCAGATGTTCAAAAATAAAGTGCTATTGCTATTGCCATCACTTTTCATCATCCTTTATGTGGAAAACATATTTAACTGCTATTAGTGGTTATAATAGAGTATTGCAGGCTAATTCTGCCAGCTGCCAGCAGTTTGATTCTCACTGGCTTAAGGTTGACTCATCCTTCCATCCTTCCAAGGTCAGTAAAATGAGAATCCAGATATGCTGACTTTGTAAACCACTTAGGGAGGGCTGTAAAGCACTACCGGTATGAAGTTGTATATAAATTTGAGTGTTATGGCTATTAGTCTGATTTTTGTTCCTGTTCTAAAGGAGGGCAGTTGCAACCCTGCACTTAATTTTTTCCCCAGGGCAATATGATAGTCCAGATACTATATGGGGCTGAGATCTGAGGTTGGTGGGTGGTGGGAGATCAAAACTGGAAGTCCAAAAGAACTTCATAGGAAGATTTTGGGCTTCCCCGAAGATACCCATGTGCTTATCTAAAGATGAAACATTGACATAAGATACTTTGCATTGTTGTGCTTTATAAAGCCTTTGAGAATCCTGCCCTGCCAAGCTTCATTATAGAGTTGAGAATCAATGAATCCTTCTGAAGAACATTTGATTTTTCATCATTAAATTCAATAGTGTTTCTTGGTGTTGCTGTTAGATATTCTGAAGTTTTAGACTTTTTAAGCTCTTTCTATAACACATTTGACCCCCCCCCCCAAAAAAAACCCCACAGAAATACACAATGTCTCAAGATTTATTTAATTATTTATGCAAAAAGTTAAATTTAAAAAAGCTCTGTGAAGTTTCACTATCTTTATTCTCTTTTTATTTTTTAATAGGCTACTGATGCATATTAGAATTTAATTACACCAATTAGTACTGCCACATCAGACATATGATGTGCCTTCAATTAAGAAGTACCTAATGGATATTAGTACAATTTAGCTTTGTAATTAAAGTTCCAAGAACAGCACAAATTAGCATTATGATTACAAAACATTATAACACTCAGAACATTAAAATTGCATATTTTTAGAATGACCTTATAAGCTAATGCTTCTTTTGGAAAAGGAAGAATGGTTATCTTGATTGTATATTATATACCTGGTGTCTGGACAAAAAAAGATGAAATTAGTATTCGGTTCTTAAATCCTGAAAGCTTTTGAAAATTGTTTTGTATCCTGGTATAATTGATATGTTTATAGATATGAAACTCGGTGTAAAATACTGCATGACACTGCACAATGTAGTCTTAGCTAATAGCACAGAGTGTACAGAGATTGCCTGTTCTGATTTAAGGGCATGAAATAGAATTTTACAAATGGTACAAACATTCAGAAATGGGTATAGCTAAGGGTAGTTTGATGAAGCTTGACTGATCTGAATATGGAACAAGAATAAGATGGGAATGAGGTTAATAGTTTTACATTTCAGTTTTGAGACCATGCAATTCCACAACAACTCTTGCAGCCCAAAAGTATCATCTTTAATACTTCCATTGTCCACTATGAGAAAAATAAACACTTACCGTATTTTTCTGAGTATAAGACGCACCTTTTCTCCCCCTAATTGGGTCTGATAATTTGGGTGCGTCTTATACTCCGAATGTAGCTTTTTCAAAGCTTTTTTTCAGACCTAATGAGGTGAGTGAA
>JANHFT010002664.1:50599-61461 GCA_032467955.1 Pseudoxenodon macrops | reverse complement strand
AGGAGAATATATATATATTCTCCTACACACACTCACACACACACACACACACACACACACATACACATATTCTTATATACTTATATTCTTAAGAATATACTTATACACACACATATACATACTTACTTACTTCAGAGGCTAAAAATCAAGAAAACATATTAGGCCAATCAAAAGTCATAAAATAATGTGTATTTCTTGTCATTGAAAATGCTTAAAATCCATTTAGTACAAGTAAAGCTACTAGTAACCTTGGGGGAAAAAACCAGGAAAAAATATCCTTTTTATAGTGCATCCCTACTGGCAAAAAATAATTTGCTAAAGTGCTGTGTTTGCAAGTTAAGAGACTATGGATTTGCCTCATTCAAATGCATTGTGTATTTTGCTACCTTTCATATGTCACAAAGGACACATTTTCTCCACACTTTTACTTTTTGAACATTTGGCATCTTCATAGATAATATCTCCTAGCAGGAAACTTGGTTTGAGGCATTGATACATTAACTTTACCTGTGCTGGAAAGTATTGGATAGTAAATAAACTATGCAAGTAAGGAATGCATTTCTATATTTTTATTTTTATCAAAAAGGATTCCATTCAGTTTTACTTATTTCTTTATTTTTAAAGTATTTAGACAAAAAGAGTCATTTCGTCTAAGTATCATTCTAGAACTTTAAAAATGGTTTATATTCATTATACAATCATTTTATACAAACAATTAAAGTATACATTTGAGATTTAGTAATTGTATTTCCTAATGATCGTAAAAACATGTATAGTTTTCCATTTCATTATCATGCTCTATATCTTGTTTCACCACTGCTTCATTAATTGAAAAGTTATACAGGTACTTCTCAACTTATGATTGTAATGAAACCTGCCCATTATGGTGGTAAATTCTGATGATCATAAACCATGTCATCAGGTGAGCGACCAAATTTTAAAACCCTTTTTTTGTGGTGGCATTTAAGTGAAACATGAAATGAACTCCTGATTGCTAAGCAAACTCATTGTTTGCTGTGGGGTTTGTTTGCTGAAACCCAAAATAAATACCAACTTGGGGCAAAAAAAATCATAAATTGTACTAATGTGACCATGGGATGCTGCAAATGGCATAAATGTGGGACTATTGCCAAGAGCCTGAAATTTGATCATGTGACTGTATAGGCCACCAATGGAACTTTGGGACTAGATTGTAAGTACCTTTTGGGAAGGCCTGTTGTAAATTTACTAAGCCACCAGTCATAAATCAAGAACTACTACCAATATCAGAACATCTACCTTTATGGAAGGAAGCAAAATCATTCTTTGGGTATGAAAATCTTGGCATGTAGAATTTGCAAAGATTCTACAAATTGTAAAGATGCTAGAAACTTAACATTTCACTTTAGATTACACAACTTTTACACACATAACAAAATTAAATGTATTGTTATTCCTATAATTAGTTAATAAAGTTATACAAATAAATAAATTTCAACTGGAGGCATCACTCTCAAGCTAAGTTGAAATGAATTGAGTAGAAAGGTGAAGATAATTCTTTGGCCTTATCATCCTAATTCAAATTCAACTTCCCTTATAATATAGATTTCAGTCCTACTGAAGGAAGCAATTCTACTGAGAGGATTATGCACTATTTTGTGTATTTGTCAACTATACCATATAAGTAAGGCATGATGGATTTTAAAATACCTTGATAGAAACCTTTTGTATGTACACTGAGCTTTACATGTATATTGAATGCTTCTATACCAGAGATAAATTCACTGTATACCAAATCATACTTGGCCATATAAATTTCAATTCAATTCCATTCCATTCCATTCAAATCTCTCTCTCTCTCCTCCCTCTCCAGAAATGTTTGGGACTCTATAACACAAGCTTTATATCAGAGGTTATCTTTATGTAGGGGTGAAAATAGTCCTGTTTCAAATCTTGAAGCTACCAGATATGATCAACAGTACTAAGGTACATGGGTGCCTAAATTGACTTGGTCTATCTTGGACTGTCTGCTATTACGTTTAAGTCAGAAGAATGGAGTTGTTTGCTCTGAGTATAGAGTCTCAGTTTATATGTCAACCATCTCAAACTCTCATAGAACAGTTTTTATGATAATATTGATTATCATTGTCATGAATTCTATTACAATTTGTTTTCCTATAGAAGCTCTGAGGAAATTCACCATTCAAATACAGGCAGTAATTAATACATGTATATCTCTCTCTGTGTGTGTGTGTGTGTGTGAGTCTATCTATCTATCTATCTATCGAGCGATCGATCGATCGATAGATAGATAGATAGATAGATAGATAGATAGATAGATAGATGATATATTTGTTTTCGTAGGTTTTCATGGGTATATGTATGCAAGTCTTGCCGTATTTGGGTCTTTTCCCGTGTAAGTCTCACTCATCATCTTCAGGCTGAATCATACACACACACACACACACACATACACATACATACAGTTGAAATTATATTAAATAATACAATGCTAATTTTCCCTTGGGTGCTCCCTTGGTAAGGAAAATGGTTGGTAAAGAACATAGAATCTACATTCTAAATACTTTTGTTGCTCTTTCTCCATAGAAACTTCACATTCTGTGCTGCAAAACACTGATTTATTACTTTGATGGATTGTAGCACAGTCATTTATTACTTATAGGCAAGGTTTCTGTTTTGACATATATTTTTGAATGTATTTATGTTGTGCTATTTTATTTTTGCCCTCAGCAGGAAAGTTATTGGCAGGAGTTCATTACACCCATGTGGAGACGGGGGACAGCATTGTGAAATTATAATCATTCTTACAACCAAGGGTCAAAAGCTTGCAGTGACATAGCCAATTTCTCTGAACTTTTGGAATTTAAAGTTAAGTAACATTGTATAAGTATTCTTAAAAGAAAAAAAAAATACTATTGTGAGAAAATATTTTTTTGGGATACTGTTATTTTTGAAAATACAAAAAGTACAGCATGTGAGTTTGATCAGGTCAATTGTTTGCTTAAGTCAATAGTTTGCTTAGGTCAATGTTATAAGAATTTCCCATTACCACAGATCTAATGTGCATCTAGTTAATGTTTAGTAGAGACTATGCAGGAACATATTGTGAATATTTGCTTGATGTAGAAACCATTGTTGGTCCCCTAAGAAATTACAGATAATTGTTTACAAAACAAGTAATGCAAGAAACTATGTTGCTTTGGTTTTCAATATGAAATCTTTATATTTGTATTGCTAGTAAACTTGTCCTAAATATAGTAACTATTTTCTCAAAATATGTGAGAGATTTATGTAGGAGGATAATAGGGTAAAGAATAGTATTTTCTTGTAGAGGTCTTATGAAATTAGAACATTGCGCAGAATATGGAACAATTGACCAAAAATAAATCAGACATGGTTTATAAACAACTAGATTTTTATTTGAAATATATAGTTAACCAAATTGTATTTGAAATAATTAGCTAGATTTTTATAGAAATAAATCAAGAGCTCATTTTTGCTAACATAAGCCCTTGGTTGATAATAATTATATAAACAGATTGATTCATGGGCCATTCCATACATGCCAAGAATGTTGGCACATATAATCAGTAAAGGTCAGGTTAATAGGCCTTTAAAATACATCATGAAAATGGATATATTGTATACTTGATATACATAGAAAGAACATTAGCTTGAATTAGAATATAAATCATGAAAAACTAAATGAAAGTTAAAGAATTAACTTTCTGAGCAGTTTGACAAACTGGTTGTTGGAAGAAATCATTAGGGCAGAGAACCGGCTGTTAAATTACTTAATCCCACCACTGGGGTGGGCATGGCCAGTGCATGACACACATCTGGCCCATGGACCAGAAATTTAACATCCCTGCCATAAGCATTCTAAGTCCAATTCTCCTGAATTCAGTTGAGCCTTATCTGGCGCCAATTAATGAACTTTAGTTGGTCAGATTCTGGTGTATAGGCTTGAATAAGACTTCTATGCTGCAACCTTACAAATGGTCCTAATTCTTCACACTTCACATTTTATAGATTCTAGTTTTTAATTTCCTTCAGAAAACAAATGTTACTGTATTATGGCTTCAACTTCTTAGTTGTGTTGGATGATTTTGTAATCAAGTTACATAGTAAATATCATTGCAATTCATTTAGTCCACCATGCCTTAATCCATGACTAGAAGTTTTATTAGCCAAATCATATAAATGTTTCCAATATATTTGCATATTTAAATAATCAGAGAACTAAATCTAACTAGCTTTGGCCTACATACTTTCTTACTATAAATGCTTGTCTTATCAACTCTTTGCACTTGCTAAAAATTGTTATATTTTTCTGAAAAAAATATAAAAATCTTAAAATGTTAACTGTTCTTAACCATCTAGTTAAACTCAGTGCAAATATCCACTAAAAGAACTCTGGCAGGTGGCCATCAAGCCAGTCTGAAAATTTCCAAAGAGGAAGATGTTACTGAACTTTAATGAACTGTAAAACATTTTTCTTTAAGAAGATAACCCAGTAAAAAGTCATTCCTCCCAATGTAAGGGGAAAGGGATCAGGATTAAGGAGCAAGCATTTTTTTTGTTTCTTTAGCCCTGGAGGTTTGCTTAGTTCCCTCCTCACTATCATATCATTAGGATGTTAAAACAGCTAGGTATTTAATCTTAAGGATTTCTTAATATTCCATCTAATTTGGAATAAGGCATGCACCCAAAAATATTGTAAATAATTGCTGTACTTCTCGGAAGTACATCTGAACCTGAAATAAGGGGAGGTGTTAAAAGACAACCTTATTTGAAATTGCTAAAACTATGTAATAGTTTCTCTAGTGAGTGCCTTAGCTTGTCAAGATTACTGTAAATAGGCAAGCAGCAATAAATCTACCTTTCTGATTAACTACTTGTGTCATTCTGGTTCCTTGCACCTGACACAGATCTCATTTCCTTTTACTAATCTGGTATTGTGTATAGTGAATTGGGAAATATCACATTTAGTTCCAGATGCATGACTTAATTTAAGCCAAATTTGGATGCAGATATGTAAAATACGGGCAAAACGAATCCTTTACTACAACAAAGATGATATGCTGTATTTTAATACAAACATCCTATAATTTATGCTTTTAAAATTTGTTATTGTGTATGTGCTTGTATCACCCAGTGTCAAAGAATGCTGTCATAAGACTATATGGTACACTTAATTATCATTGACCAATAGTACTATCTCCCGCTGATACAAAGGTTTGTATTTGTACTTTTATGATAGCCCTTGTTTTGGGAAAGCGAACAGCATTAGTACCCCTTAAACTTTGGTATCCTAGATTAGTGCCTATTTGTCTTTAGTCTAAAGCCAGACCAGGATTGGGTTACTATTTAATATTTTTTGAAGGTCCTGGGTTCCTTTCTCCATTTCTAAATCTTTGACAATGTATTACCAATGTATTAGCAATATATCATGTTCAAAATACAATTCATCAGCCATTTTAGTGTTACATCAGCCAGCCAGCCAGCCAAATACATTATCCAGCCTTTCCAGGAAAGGAAAAGAGATCGGGATGCTAATTATTACCTGTACAGCTCACTGATACATACTGTAGTTAATAGTCAAAGTCCTAACTGAGGTATAAAACACAGATGGTCCAATTAGGCATAAGTGCCATTGGCCTCAATCTGTCTCAAGCCAAGAGTTCATAAGTTGAAAAGATTTCAAGTAGATGTCCTATTGGATGTCCCAAATATGTTTTTTAATTATATATGCATGCAGACATCATAGGGATTGTTCTCACATTAGAATGTCAACAATCTCTAGCTGGTAGTTACAGAGCATTATCTTCTTGCTAGGTAAGGTAAGATAGGTAGAAACAATTAGTTTATTTGGTTTATTATCATTTATTACAAGTTGCTGGGTTCCCATTTGTATAAATGCAATAAGATATGCAGTTGTTTTACTCAATTAATAGAGCCAAATTATTCATATTATTATTCTTTTATCTGTTTTATTTGTATCTGCCTTAACATAATGGAAGGACATTATGTTTGGCTTAGCATTATGTGTAATCCATGCCATTATTGTTTGTCTAACAAACTGTAGTTACAACTGCAGAATTAATGTAATGTGAATATACTGTTGTTAAAAAGAGCAGTGCAAAGGGGTGGGATTTTGCAGCTATAGCTAGGCCATCCTTGTTCTGTATCTATTGTTACTAAATATTCTATCTATTATTATTTATATCCTGTCATTCATCTGAAACTTCAAGTTGGCATGCATGGAGAGTTCACTGTATTTCATCCACAAAGAACAATTCTATGAGCTCATAGTCTAAGAACTCTATGATTGAGTGTGATCCTGATAATAATAATAATATGGATGCCTCAGTACAGGTCTACTACTTTAATCATTACAGTACTATCATGATGTTTTCGGGGGGGGGTAATATATAGTACAGAAGAAAATAAATTTTGATTTCTTTTTTCCCTTATTGAAGGACTGATTTACTACACAAACGTATACATTTCCTTTTTTTCAAAAAGAAAGTGAGGATATTTGTTTCTAGATTTTTTTATATTCTTCTCTTATTTATATCTATGTCTTATTTCTATATATTATATCTATTTACATGTCTTATTTCTAACCTACTACTTATTTTAATGGTCAGTTTTTGCTGTTGATGGCTCTGCTGTTACTGTATTATTGCATTGCAGTTAGGAGCAAACTTGATTCTTTTGAGAAAACAGCATTAATCTTCTCTGGTGTATTTTCTTAGACCGGTAACCAGTGCTGTAAGCCTTTGTTTAGCAATCTCCAGAGTTTCAGATAGAATGAAACTCTTGTATTTCTTTTTACAGTAGACATATTTAATCAAAAAGCATTCTGTAGTTCCTCCAACTTATGTGCTTTTCTCCAAGTTGCCTTGATCTCAGCATCCAACCTCAATTTCTGAAGGGTAGTGATGGTGGTAGTGCGTACTGTTCTTCTTAATTATATCTGAAATGGTATAGAATTTTCTGCCTAAGCAGGGGGTTGGACTAGAAGACCTCCAAAGTCCTTTCCAACTCTGTTATTTTATTCTATTTTGTATAGCAAAGAATCTACAGGATTACAGTGGGTATAGCATATACTAGTTAATTGAGTTATAGTAGAGATTGTCATGAAGTTTCTATTGGCATCTTTTAGCATACTACCAGATGATACTTCTCCACTGAGTCCTTGTAATTAGTTTCAAGGGTTGACTGTTGCTACCGTAGTTATCTATTATACCTCATATCAGTTGCTATGCTCTGTAATAGAGGGAGTGATAGTGATTGGATACACATCCAGTGCTTCTTCTAGGTCTTCTTAAGTCCAGGATGTGTAGTTAGTCTATCTCAAGTTGTGATAACAGTTTCCTTTTCACTATGTTGAAGCACTGGGTACTTAACTGCTTCTTGGCTAGAGTACATGAAGGTCTTCTGTCCATCCATATTTCTTCATATGGTCCATATACTTCCTCTCATTAGGTGTACCATTATAATACCATTCCATCAGTTCCAGGTTCTCTTGTCACATCTACATGTGGTTTGTAGGTTAAGGATCTGATTTACTTGTAGGAAAACAAAAAAATAACATTATTTTATCATAAATTTAACTTGGTGTTTTTAGAAAATTATAAAAGGAGTATGTAAAAGGGAGTTCTTTTTTTCAAACACCACAGCATGTTTTAGGCAGAATCTTCACTAGTCCTCAACTGAACCTAATCACTATCTTATTTTATGGCCTAAAGGTGGCAAAATGGTAGGACTTTTAAATCCTGGAGTTGAAAAGCTAACATTCTCTCTAGACTTTTCTGACAATATCAGGAGTTAAAATGAAAATACAGGCCTACAAAGCTTGTCATTCTTACTATTTTCTTATAACAGAATTGACAACATGTTGAAATCTGCCTAATGATTTCTAAAACAAAATATCTCTTTTGAAATAGGCTTCTGCTTTCTTCCTAATCTCACTGTGCTTGAGAATTTCTTCTGAATTTCTATTTGTGGTGTCTTTTACCTCATTATTGTTGATAATAAAGTGGTACTATCTGTCTTGTTTTTTATTATATTTCTATCCCATTCTGAGACCACTCTAGCTGCATACAATGTCCAATCAGAAAATACCCCCATGAGACATACTCCTTTGTTATGTTTTGCAGTATGGAAAGCAAGGGAGACTGAGAGCAACACAGAGATAATTATAATGAACACTAGAATATTCATGCCTAATTCTGTTGCCTCATAATTAAATAATAAAAGGAAAATATGTTTAATCTCATTTTTATTCTTTTCAACTTTAAAAAAATAATAAAAATCTTTCATCTGTTGAATGATATTAGAAAGATTAGATATAAAATATGCATAAAAATGTCTACATGGTACTAATGTGAACAGAGCTTGTTACACCAAGCTTGTGATCAAATGCATTTCACACAGACACCCAACCAGCAATTGTCATGAAGAATTCACTTCTTCGCCATTCAGTTTGTTGCAAGTGTTTAAAGATAAACCTTTAAAATATAATTATTTAATGTAACATGACTCCTAATCCCAAATTGTAAATTAAGCTTAATTATTTCAATATGATTCAGACAGTAGACTATGGTGTGATTCGTGTATGGTGACTCAGATGCAGTTAGCTGTGATTAGAGATTAATCAGATGGATGTGTCTGATGCTGTGCATCACTCAAACATTTAATGTTCAAGTATCATTCTCCACTAATGCATTGTGTGGAGTTCAGGCAAGGTCAGAGGAAACCAATGATTTAAATGCTCTGGAAAAAAAACAACCCATCCACAGATGATTGAGAGTTGAAGGCGGACAGAGAGTTTCAAAGCAAATATGACCCAGAACCTGAGTACCATGATTGCTTGGGGAATTTACTTTTGTAATTGATATTAAGGGAAATATGGCTTAATTGAGAAGGCTATTTCAAACATGATTCTTTTTTTACTAGATTAAATATTGACTTTCTGGGTAACCTTCAACCTGTTGCTTCTCTCTGTGCTTTATTTTCATAGGCCCCACTAACATTGTGATGCTGATTAAACAAGCTGAGTGTTTTGAGCTTTTGAAGGGTTACTTTATTCTGATAATCACATGAAGGACCATTTTCTAATATTGCAAAAATCAGCAAGGTTATGCATTTCTTCCTAAATTACAAGGCAATTTTGTAGCAGTGAAAGCTTTTTTTTTTAAAGCAAGAAATATATTACCTTATTTTGTTATTTCATATATATGCATCTAGTCTACAATATGTTTTCTTCTTTTTCTTTGCCCTTGATGCAGAAAAGTTTCTCAACTTAGAAATAATGGTTCATTGAGAAGAAGAATTAATTATTATCTTAAATTAACTTTTTCAAATCTTTTATTCTAATATTTTCAAATATATCAACCAAATAGCAGAAGTATACTGTAACTATTAAGCTTATTTATTATAATTTTATTTTTAATAAGAAAATGTTTTAAAAGAAACACAGGGGCTTTTTAAAAAGAAATTGAACTGTAGCAGATAAAAAGATGGGAAAAATTAACAGTAATTAAAATTTATTTTAAACGAAGTCTCACTATATAGCAAAGTCTTTTTGATATTTTTCCATCTTTTTGCCCTGGAAAAAGTCTCTTGTTTCTTATGCTACCTCCAGGCCTAGTTTTCATCTTTAAAAAAAAAAAAAAACAAGTCATATTTTATTTTTAATCAAGTCTTTTTAATGAAAAATATCAAAGATTTGGGAGTTTAACTGAGGGGTGAATTACTTTACAATTTAATGATGGCTATAGATTGATGTGCCTTTTTCCTTTATTTTTTAAAGATTCTGGGAACTGCAATGATATGTAACGTATTTTTTGGAGTATAAGATGCACCTTTCTCCCCCACTAACAAATGTTGGTGTGTCTTATACACCGAATACAGCAATTTTGGCCTCCTGAAGCCCCGCCCCTGCATCCCATTTTTACGAAAAATGGACCGGTTTTTCTCAAAAACAGGGTGTGAAGAAGGCTTGGGAGACTTGCAGAATGTTTCTGTGGGCTGGAGAAAGGCTAAAACACATCCATTTTTGTGAAAAATTGTCCATTTTTTGCCTGTTTTTCACAAAAATGGGGGCATTTTTGCCTTCCCCCAAACCTCAGAAGCAGTTTGCAGGCCTCCAAAACCCTCTGTGCACTCCGTTTTTCACAATAATGGGTGAAAAACAGGCCAGTTTTTGCAAAAAACTGAGGCCAGGGAGGACAAAAACTTTTTTTTCTTATTTACCTATTTGAAATCTTGGTGCATCTTATACACCGGTGCGTCTTATAGTCCAAAAAATAAAGTAGATACTTAAAAGTATCAATTTTTTATTATTTTGATTGTGTTCTGACTTACATAAAAATGGAATACAATACTATTGTAGCTTTGTCAAGTTCCTCAAGAATATGAGATGTTACAAAATCTGATCCAATAACCAATCCATGTAGTCTGAAGTTACATAATCATTTCCCTGTTCAGATACCTTTATAAGATGATGTTCAGAATGTAAAGGCTACTAAAGGACTTTGGCAAATAGTGCAGAGAAATACCCTGGACATATGTGTGTTTATGCAACTAATGTAAAATGTATACTAATGTATACAACAATGTGGAAAAAAATGTAAAAAAGAATCTAAGATTAATTAATTATAAGAGGGGGAAATGTCTGAACATTTTTTTAAACTAACTATTCACCCTGTGAGTCATTGCTTATTGCAGGAGCCATTTTGTGTGAAATACAGCTGCTTCTGCATTGTGGGTGAATCAGTTGTGTAGGAGTCAGTTGTGTAGCTTTTGTGTTATTTTTGTGCAAAGTGTAAAAGTTGGTTTTTGAGCTCTTT
>JANHFT010002664.1:8882-34157 GCA_032467955.1 Pseudoxenodon macrops | reverse complement strand
GCTCATAAAATGTATATATTTTAGATATATTTTAGTACATAATGCATATCTAATTGTAATTGCTCATAAAATGTATATATTTTAGATACATTTTAGTTTTAGTACATAATGCATATCTAAGTATATGTATGTACCTTTTGGAGTCTGGAAATTAGATAGGAGAAAGAAGTAATTAAACAAGGAACGAAGCAAAATTAAATACATAATTTTAAATATTTATTTATCAAATTTATTGCCATCCATGTCACAGTTCAAGGTGACCCTGATTATCAAAGGTTCACCAACAAAATGATATTTATCAAACAAAGGACTAATATTTAATACACAGGTGATTCTAAACAGTGATGTATGCAATTAAATACAACTCCAGACATTCCTTATTTTTAAACAGTGTTCCAAATATCATCCCTGAATAAATCAGACTCCAAGGCAAAGCATTATTCAAAGTTCCAATTTATTAAGAGAGACGTGTTGGCACAAACTGGTGAAACACAAATCTGAGGATTTGCATGTTTCCACCCCTTAGTTGAAAGTTCAAGATCCTGCCCTCACAACCACAAGTCAGTCATATGGTCCAATCTCTCTCTCTCTGCCGTGCTGACAGGTTCGCCCACCTCGTTCCAGTCTGGTGTGAAGACAAAGGATGACCTTGGCTTACTAGAAATAATGTAAATATGGCTACATGTCTCCAACTCCACACTATTTCCCCCTCCCATTTTCTCACAACAGAAAAATGCATAGTAGAATAGCTGAAAGTGTGGCTTTCTCTTTTATAATTCTTAAATCATATCTTGAATTTCTTTTCCTCTGTTATCTGAATTGTCTACCACCCATTTCTATAGTTTAAAAAATAATGTTGTCATTCTCTCCTAATCAGTACTTATCCTTCATGTGCGTTTTTTGAAAACACTTTTGTTTTTATGTCTGTTTATCTGCTGTTATCAATTTGGGCTACAGTAGTTTCATTCAAACTCCATTCAACCATTTGTTTGCCCCTTTACACAGGATGGCTGCCCCATCAAGTGTGCCTATGCTTATAACATACTCTAATAGGTTCTATCCTTTTTGTATTAATACCAAGTAAATAGTGTGGCAACTTAGTAAAGAAAAATTTGGTAGTTGAAAATTGGTAGATTAAAAAAAAAAATAGCCTTTATAGATCTTTAGATCTTTTTTCTTCTGCTTTTTAAAAATCATGTGACTTATTTTAAACATTTTTGCATATTGATTCACAACAGACGAAAAATTTACAAACAAACCTTATTTTACTATCGTTCAAACAAATATAGATATTTCATGTGTGAACGATACCTACAACTGCAACTCAGTGTTTTAATAAGTTATTTTTGGATCAATAGGAAAATATTCTTGAGTAGAGCTTTATGTATAATACTGCTAGCCTTTATAGGGTACATCCAGTTTTTATTTGAACCAGTCTGCTCTATTTAGAATAGAATAGAATAGAATAGAATAGAATAGAATAGAATAGAATAGAATAGAATAGAATAGAAAAAGCTGTTGCATCAGGATTCATGATTGATTGTACTAATTATTACTCAACTGTGTGTTTAGGACACAATTGCAAATTGATCTACCACAATATTTGTTTAGGGTACTCAAAAAATGAAATATAGTTTTTATTTGAAGATATATATGATGTATTGTACATTCATGGCTCCAAATGGAAAGGAGAGGTAAAAATAAATATGAAGAGTTGACAGAAATTCAAAATTCATATTGTGTTTCTATATTCATTGAAATATGAGATATTCCAGGAAACCAAGGAAAGAAATTTGACTAGTTTTTGACTTGGCCTTCCATTCTTTTGTCTTCAAACATGGCTGTATTCACATACCTTTTTATATTTAATTTGCCTTTGGGTATTTCCCAAGTCAGTTATGACCCTTGCTGGAAAGAATGTACATGAATAGCAATTTAAAACAGAAGAACTCTTGAATAAGGAAGAACAGCTTGACACCTTCTAATCCTTCACTGAAAAAATTGTGATGTTCTCCAGAAGTGCTCACTAACTGAATTCAATTGGCTAGTTCAGGAATACAAATTCCATGGGAATTTAAATGCCTCATAACATATTCAGTGGCAAATGCAAAGCAAATACTGGAAACACAGATGGACTCCAAACAATTAAGATCATGGAGCCTTTGTTATTTCATTACACATTGCTTAAGTTGCTATACGACAACAATATCACAAGGAATGGTTTAAATATTCATTCATTTCTGGGAATAGAAGAAAGCCTTTGGATCCAAAATCAAATCTTTAGAGGCCATTTCCATTTTATTTTTTAAAACCAAGATGTAACTGAAGAATAGCCAGCCAGCTGCTTGCAGAAGCACAAACTGTGCATATTTGACTTCATAGATTCAGAACAATAGCACAAAATGGATGAAGTAATTATCTCCGATTTGTTCACTCCAGAGTTCATGTAACAGACTGTGTAGCAAAGCAGAAGTTCTTCAATCTTCAGTTTGGAATCTCATGCCTACTTTTCCTTTGTTCTGTAAAATATGGAAGTTTTGTTCTGGCATGTGCTTGCATACAACATGTGCTAGAGGAAATCAAAATAAATCAAAGGAAGGACAAAAGTGGAAGATGCTCTGCAAACACCAATTTTGTACCAAAAGATGCAAATTATTTGATAGCCAGAAGCGTACAAGCAACTTTTCCATTTTCCTCGCTGATTTTTCCATGGATCCTGCTGATCCACCTAGTCACCTCAATTTTCCATGAGTTTTTTTTACCAATTTTTTTCATCAGTCTTTACATCTCTATCTTCCTAATATCTTTATCAAGCTTCCTGTACTGCCTTTGTCATCTCCAATTTCCCAGAAATATCAGTAAAACTCAGAGGTGGGTTCTAAATTTACCTTGCTGGCGGTTCTCTGCCTCCTGTGCTGCGTGTGCACCCCATGCGTGCATGCATGCGCAGTAAAAAAGAGCTGAAAAGTTTTTTTTAAAGGCCAAAAACAAGATGGCAACACATGTGCAGTGATGGAACTCGGTTTCTGCGCATGCGCAGAAGAAAAAAAATCAAATTTTCTTTTATTCCCCCAAAAAGATGTTGCCGCTCACGGAGCAACAGAACCGGCTCTGTGATGTCACCAGCGGCCTACTACCTACTTGGTAAAACCGGTCTGAACTGGTAGGAACCCACCTCTGGTAAAACTTTGATTGAAGAACTTTGTTTACTGTTTCATGATCAGTGGCTTTCACAAAAAGCAGAGCAACTACAGACAAACGATTGGATAAAAACTGCTTTCCACCAATGCAATGGAAGTTACATTCTTTCTGAGAATTGCATAATGTACAATATCCCCTGGCCTGTGTGGAAGCCTGTATGTGTGCTAAGGGTCAGAGACAAATTTTATCTATTGCATCAAAATCCATTAAATGGAGCTTTGTTCAATTGAGATTTTCTTTATTGAAAAGGGTAGATGAAAGACCTCTAAAATCATGGACATTATGTAAAAAAGATTACAGAATAAAGAAACAACTGTTTATGTTTTAATGTTATACTATAATTGTTCATTTTTCTACCCAAAAGTTACATTTTGTAACTTTTAAGAATAATCCACAATGCTTCAATTTGGACAGGAAAGTTTGACAGCACCTATCTGCAATGCTTTAAAGCAGCTGCATATTTTATCCAAATTATGTGGCAGTTGCAGAAGGCAGTCATGAAATTCCAGGGGGGGGAAATAGCTGCTTTATATATTACACACAGATACTACATTCATGGCCCTCTTGCACTCTGAAGCCTTTTTTGAAATTGGATTCACTACGTTACATTGTCCATTCTTAAAAAATATATAGATTGTCTTGTTCATCAAACTTATTTATGAATCTGTTGTTTTTGTTCGAGAAAACAGTTTAGAATCAATGCTTTCTATAGATCAGTGATGGCAAACTGTTTTGGCAACAAGTGCCCAAAACGGAACATATGTGCATGCGCATGTGCTTGAGTACTGGAAACCTAAAGACCAGCTGGCTGGCGTGCATACAGTATGCCTGTTTTTTGGCCATTTTCCGGCTGTTTTCAGGGCTGTTTTTCAGGCCCACAAAATAGCCTGAAAATGGCCCCAAAATAGCCTGGGTTTTGTCCATTTTCCAGCTATTCTCTGGCTGTTCTCTGGTGCCCAGGAAGACCAGAAACCAGAAGAGCATCTCATGCCCACAGAGAGGGCTCTGCATGCTACTTCTTTTTTTGGATATAAGTTTTTTATTTATTCTTTCATCTTTATACATCTCATGTCGTGAATGCTTGTTTTCTGGGATAGCACATCCATACACGTAATCATAACATTTTTTTTACTAATTACAATTCCTTTTCATTTTGATTTTAACACCTTACTTCTATTATCATTTCTGAACCTTCGAGTATTTCTACTACATGCTACTTCTGATACACCTGCCATAGGTTCACCATCACGGCTCTAGATTAAAAAATTATATGGGAATGTAACTCACCAAGAATATATTTAGCCAAACTCATCTTTTTGGGAAAGTTTTAATTTACCAAATGTTTAAAATTATCCCTAACAATTATTTAATCATCAATATTTATGTGGATTTAGGATTTAATTGAATAACAGTTGGGAACGACTAGCACATATATGCAAAGAGAACCTTTACCCTTTTTACCTTTTATTGGCATTAGTGGATGAATTTCTGTTGTATTTCTGTTATGATTATGCCAATTACTTGACTCAACATTTAATAAAAATAGCATATCATTTTTCTGATTAGCATGTAGCTAAATATATTTGGGTCTCCTATTGGTCATAGATATGGATATTAATACAATTCTTAACTTTATGGAAAAATTCCAGTTTAAAAATAGGTGGTAAAATGTTCTCTTGTAAAGTATGGGCAGAGTCTGTAAGAATTACTTTCTATCCCTTTTTTGTTATGATTATTTTAAGAAATTTTACTAACTTATATTACTATTATCTTATATACAACAATAGTAATATAACCAATTTAAACATGTTTTGATTGCTCACCTTAGTCACTTCAAAATTGCTAGTATTAGATAAAATAAAACTTTGGCACACAATTTATTTCATAACTACAAATATAAATAAGAAAAATAGATTTAAAGCTGAAATTACTGATATTTATCTTATGTTGAATAAAAAGTTGTAATATCTGATAATTGAACCTAAAATTGATATAGATATAGTTTGTCTTTTTGGATTTGATATTAATTAAACAAAAGAGTGTATTCTTGAAAAATGTTTCATAATGGAGTATAGATTGTCGTCTTTGGTGATTTTATAAATTTGAGTCTAGGATAACTCATATGATTTAGTTTAATTTTGTTTTCTGTTTGAAATGAAATAATATTATTCCAGTTGCCTACCAGATGGCATTCACTTCAGCATCTCTGGCAGGATATAAGTTGATTGGCAAATTTGGTCAGGCAATAATTTGCAAAATGACTGGTTAGTTTGGCAAAGTGTATAGGGACAGAGTAGCCATCATTGCCCTCCACATGATAGCCTTAGAAATGCCATACAACATTTATTTGAAGTGCTAATTTGCATGTATCTCTCGCGAATGAAGGCAAATATATTATATGTGTTCCAGGATAATGTTGCAGGATCCAATCTGAGTCAGTCACCGGGATGAGAGGTTTATTCTTCCAAGTTTTCACACACATTTTGGAGAGAAAAATTCCCTGAGGATGGACTCCAGCACAAGGCCAAATAATAATAAATCTGGATGTATAAACCTGACTGACTCAGATTGGATTCTGCATGCAAAATATGGTCCCATGGTCCCATTAGTGTATGCACCAACTAAAATGCCACCCTGGGAATAAAGATCCATGCATTATGATCCCATCGAGGTTTAATCTGCTTTTGAGAATGAAGTGGGTCTAAAAAATGTTGATTTAAAGTATTTTAAGTTAGCTGAATTGTAATAAAAGTGCTGTTGTCCCATGGGCAAAAAAAGAGGAAGAGAAGTAATGTTCAGAATTAAGCTGATATACATTAACATGGACAGACCTCTTTTGGCTCTGCTTCCCCTTTCACTTGGAGAAAGTTTGGTGTACTGAGAATAATATTAATCTATAAAACACTCTTGCTAACTCCACACGTTTCTTGCCTAAATGTAACATCAAATTTTCATTAATATTTGCTAAAGAAACAATCTGAGTTTTGGTAGTCGTCCAACTATGTTCCCTGTACATAAGAAAGGACAAGTGAATATGTTTGTCATGAATATAATCAGCATTCCCAGACAAGGATGTGGCAGATTGAATAGGGTGGGAATCTCACCTGTCAAGAGCAGAATGACAAGGTAAAACAAGGTCAGTTCAATTTGCCTGTGGAATCAGCAATCAAATGATCCTGAAGAGTGTGAGAGCCTGGAAGGAATACTGCATCATGTCCTAGAAGGCCTGAAAGTATGTATACTGAGAGCACATGCACCAAAGACAAATTCCTTGTGTGTCCAATCACACGTGACCAATAAACAATTCTATTCTATTCTATTCTATTCTATTCTATTCTATTCTAAGTCTCTGAGATTGTGAAGTATCCTTTAGAACCGGTGTCTCCAACCTTGGCAACTTTAAGTCTTGTGGACTTCAATTCCCAGAAGTCCACAAGTCTTAAAGTTGTCAAGGTTGTAGATCCCTGCTTTAGAAGAGTAATTATTGCTTCCTCAGTAGAGACAAAACAGAATGGTGCGATACTTAGTAAATACGTTTGCTGCATTTTATGTGCGGTTAGCTTGACATTTTTTGAACATTATTTTTAGGTCAATAAAGAAAATGTTACAATATTATCAATTTTCATTACAGTTTTTATATGTGATCTTGTAAATTTTGTTATTAAACAGAGATGCGATGCATTTAAATGATTTACAGAATTTCACAAATTAATTCCCACAGGATTTGTTTAGTCGTATTATTTTTGTTTATTTTTGTTTGCTGTGCTATTGTATCTCAATTATTAGGGTATAACTTGGATAGGTGTATATTACTATGCTTGCATTTCTTTTTGTTCATTTGTTTGTTTGTTTTTGCATTGCAACAAATGCATTAAAATTGATTTGAAACAGTTAGGAGTGCAGCAGGACTAGTAGAAATGATACTACAAAATGCCATTGCATAGTATGAACTAGTCACCAGAGACTAAAAGAACAAGATGCTGAGCATAAGACAGAAAAGAAGAACAACCTTTTGGCTATTCAGAAACTGACCTTTTTCTTTGGAGCCATTGTTCAGCTCTGTATTCACTATAAAACTCTTTGCAAGCACAAGTTGGAAAGATGTATCAGCAGCTGCCTTGATTGTTTAGGCAGCTGTTCCAATTAAGCTACAGTTCTATGATAATTTGCTTTGTGAGGCTCTGTGCTGAATCTAAGCAGAAGGAGTGATCTTCAGCCATTTTTGAGATATCAAAGGAGGCCAGCTATCAAAAAAAAATCAGTAAGATAGGTGTGCTCACCTTTTCTAAGCCCACCATCCATAGAGGCAGTGGTGGATTCATATTTTTCTAACAACTGTTTCTGTGGGCGTGACTTATTTGGCATACTACCAAAAATGTAATAAGGGTTAAAGGAGAGGCAGTTTATGTAAAAGGGGCAATAAAGACTAGGCTAAAAACAACACTAGAATGTTACAATTCCTTATAGGATTAATCCTGTAAGGTGGAAAAAACAAAAGGAGATTGCTTCTAACAACTGGTTCTACAAACTGCTCTAGAGAACCGGTTAGAAACGGTAGAATCTCACCTCTGCATAGAGGGTTACTAAAAGAATATTAATGTCATTAAAAACGATCACCAGTACTGTATTTAACATTCTAGTAAGAACAATCCATATAGTTTGATTCTTCTTTCTAGTGTATTTTCGCAGGTGCAGGGTCTGCTTTTTGGATCCTTGAACACCACTTTGCACAGTCAGATGCATCTCCAAATGCAGGCCCGCAGCTTTCGTATCTTTGTTGATGGTGTCTTGCCATCTCTGTTTTGGATGCCTGCACGGTTGCTGACCATTGACTTCTAGTTGGTAGGCAGTCTTGGCCATGGTGGAAGGTGCTGGTGTATGGACATGTCGATACCAGTGGAGTCGGCTTTCTCTCATCTTCTCTATAATTGATGCCACACCAAAATGTTGTTGAATGGTGTCATTTGTGATATGGTCAAGAAGGGAGATGCTCAATATCCAATGGAACATTCACATTTCTATGGCGTGGAGATAGCTATCGGTCCATGATGTTGCTGCCAGCATTCAGTTCCATGCACTGCAACAGGGTGGATAGTTGTCTTGTAAATCTTAGATTTAATCCATATAGTTTGATGACTATCAGTAAATATATTTCAAATGGTATACAAGAATATCATGCAATGCTTGTACATATGTATGTTTAAATTTTTGGTCGATTAAATGCACATATTGTTATACTTATATACATTAACAACAAGTATATGCACATTCCAGCTATTTTTCCATCTAAGAAGTGGAATTGAATTCAGTAGTCAGTTTGTATTTTGGTTGTTAGTTTACAGTTAAGCATTGATGTGCAGAGGTTCTCTTTTCCAATTCTTTTTAAATAAAACACAGCATATATTGAGAAGAAAGATGTTTAAATTGATATTGCTGATTTCTTTCCCATATAGTAAATTTGATTACTTCTGACTCTTTGTGACATAGCAACATCATTTCCCCAGGACTCCCACTCACCAGAATTAAACCTCATTGAAATGAATGATAATTCTAGGTGAATGAAAGTATTTGGTACTATAATGTTTGGCTGTTGTTTTTTTTATTATTGTGAGTCACACCAAGTTCAGATGTCTTTCTTTCTTGGAAATGAAATATATTGAGAATCAGTGTTCAATGTATTTATGGAGATAAATACACATCTGTAAAATACAGGAGAAGCATTTATTGAGTATTGTACTCTTCCCATTTTGTGCAATCAGTGTATCAGTTTTATGAATATGTATGGTGATAATGATAGAAGATTGAGACGCTTGTTCCTATTTTTAAAAGGGGGAAAATAGGGGTTGCTAACTATAGTCTTATCAGATTGACATCAACACTGGGCAAAATTTTAGACACAGAGCTTTAAGCAGTGTGAGTATTTGGGGAAAAAATGTACTATGGCTTTAAGAAAAAATAACCAGATTTCCAATTTTTATAGTGTAAACAATTTAGTTGATGCGGGTAAACAGTAGTCATAGTCCCACAGATGAAAATTTCACTTGAAATAGTAATAGGGAAGATGGTAAAATATGATTGGGCATTACCAAACTAGCTCAATACCAGTGAATATACACTATATAGCTCTGCATCAAACTAGAATGGTGATGAGTGACGTATACAGGGGTCCATTCTAGAACTTCTACTGTTCAATGTATATAAATGAGTTTAACCAGGGATTAGAAAATACAATTTGTAGATGAAGCAAATATAGGGAGAAGGCAAACAAATCTTAAAGGACATTATAAAAATTCGGGAGGATCCTGAAAGAAACAATGGACAGGAATTAGGGAGATTATTTTCAACAGAGATGAATACAAAGTTCTACATATGAATATTTTTCTAGTAGGACCACCAGATTCTATAACAGCTTTGTTCCCTATGCTATCTGTCTGGTAAACTTGCAAGATTTGTTTCTCTAGCCATTGACATGTATACATCCAAACTAAACTGGGTTGTTTCTCCATGTCATATAATATATGTGGGTATGTGCCTAATTCTATATTTATTTGTTTGTTTGTTTGTTTAGTCATGTTAATGTAGTGTATAATAGAGGTGGACATCCTTTGAGAGCTGCATGCAACAAAAATTCATTTTAATGGATGCCGATTAGTGTACATTCAAAGTAACAAAGTAAAGTTATTCTAAGCCTAAGAATATGAAAAAGCAGATGCTTATATATAGATGGAAGGAACATAGTGGACATCAGTGTGTGTGAAACAAAATCTAGATATCTTGGTGGAGCACAAACCGAATAAGAACCAGACAGTAGAAGTTGTTCATTCAGTGGATAGAATAGACTTCCTACAAAATGATGCACTTTTCTCATATGAAGGCATAAACAGAAGCAAGACTGTCAAATATGCTGTAACAATCACCCCTGCAATTGGTTATAGCTAGTCTAGATGATCTCCAAAGCATCTTCTAGTACCTACAGGTTTCTACGGAATTTTGAAAATGTGCAGTTCTTAGATAAAACTACAGAATTACAAAGCATAAAATAATGTGAATGGCAATCTTATACATAGTATGGCAGGAAAGTAAGTGGATGTTGAATTGAGGCAATTATTTTTCACAAAAGAAGCCATCTTGTATAGTTATTCTGAAAACGGTTTTTAAAATTTTCCATCTTGATGCAAGCCTCGTCAATGGTTGAATTAAATGAGTAATGTAATCTACAAAATGGAACAGTGTTTTATTGCCATGACCTTTAAACACGATACTGTTTTCTGATTGGCCATATATTTTGTCCGTTTCTTCCAGGTTAGCAAGTAGTAAACTGAGAAACAAAAGAAGGCAGGAAACACAGTCAATCAAAAGCAGAATTTAAAAAAGCATAAAATAAGACCCATGCTATAACTCAGGGAACAGATGACATATTACATTGCGGAAAACTTACTCTCATGGTAAAAGTTGTAGCAACTTTTGCTACAAACGATCAATTTTCTTTCAAGGGTATATCTAGAAGCTAACTTTTAGTCTAAACTCTGGTAATTTACTTATATAGTGGAAGACAGAAAGTACCTGTATAAATATGCCTTTTCTAATTATTTTACATCAGTGTGAAGAGATTAAAATAGAAATTTAACAGGAAGCTCTCACAAAGAATGATGAAATGTCTTCAATTTAAAAGCAAAAAGTTGTTTCGGATGGCTATGCAATGTGGAGAAAAGAGCAATTGCTTAAATAATTTCAAATATATTCTATATTTGTAACCTGAGAATTCTGAATTGTCTTTTTTCTATGAATCCAAAATACTGCACCACCTCCATTTTTAATGCATCACTCTGGGTATTTTTAATTGTAACTTTTATTTTTAAAGTTTTTTTTTAATCCAATGTACTGTTCATTAGAATTGATTATGTGATTGATATGAAGGCTAAGGGAAAAATCTGACATAATTTTTTTTTAGGTTGTGCTCAGTTGGACGTTTAATCCTATGCCAAATCCATTTCAGATAGAATGTCAGGTATCTTGAGTTATGGCTTTGCTATTCAGTACCATCTTTGCATTCTGACAAGTCCATCTATCATTATCTAATGATATGGAACCAAACGAATTGCCATTGGAAGTTATGGAAATAATTAATAAAATTGTATTATGGTTTGGCAGAAATAAAGAACCATTCCTTCCAGGATCTCATTGTTTTTTCAAGAATGGTCAACGGAAGGAGAAAAGTAAGGCTTGAGTATTTCCAAAATGTATTTGTTTTCTGCACCCACAACCTCTTAGCTACCCTTTCATTTCACAAAACTTATTAAATAATTATTTATTTATTATTAAATAAAATGATGAAAAGAACTGAAAACCTTTATAACTCACCTACTGGGGAATTTATGCAACCCCAAAGTCTAGGAAAGTGCTAGGTCTTAACTGGCTATGAGGTTATGACTAAACATGTCTAGTTTTCCCCTCTTTTTCTTGCCAAAATTCAATCAGAATTTGCCTTTCTTTAACTCAGATCTATTTTCCATGTCCTGGTATGATATGGAACAGGTCATAAAATTACTAGTACTGATGATGTAATGAAACATCTGCAAGAAAACAAGCAATCTCAGAGAGTACCAAGGATTCCTCAGGTTATAATATTGTTAACTGTTTCAGAATTATTCTGTACAATTTGTATAATTGAAGAACATGACTTTAACAATAATGGCATCCTACCTACACCATTTGCAAGAAATTGCCTTATTTAAGATAATGGTTGATATACTCCTCAAAATGCAGGTTTCAGCAGGACAGCTGATGAGATATCATTAATCAATGCCTTTTCACATATTGTAATGCATTTGAAGTGAACATACCAAAAATGGACAGAATGCCCTACATTACTTCCATACATTCACTGTTGGCACTTGGGTGCACTTTTACTCAGAACTCTGACTGTGACAAACAATCTTCCATTTCTTGATTGCTAGCAGGAAGAGAAGAAGAAAGTTTCTTAAGAGACAATCATCCAGCATATTGTTTCTGATAGTTCCTTGCTGCTTCTCTTTGTCTGCTCTACTGCAGCTGCATATGTATGTTCAGTTTTACAGAACTGGCTGGTCTGATTTATCTAACACTTGTGAACATTTTGCTTCTTAGGAAGAATTACAAAATTCCACAGAAATCATGAATTTTACTTTGTCACTGTGTTGCAGATTGTAAATTGAAGCTATATTATACTACGTGAGTCAGAAGCAATTAATCCAGGACAACTTTCTAAAAGAAATATGATTTCAGGTACATCCAGGGTGTTTAAAATCAACTCATGTTCAACATTCTCTTTTCATGGGTGGATACAAGGTTGACATATCTTTCCTATTAAGTTTAATTGTTATCACTCCTATTTTTATTGGAAACGTATGCAGGGATTCTGAGTACAATTAGAATAATGGTGTAGCCAGAGATCACACAACAGTTGTGGAAGATCTCAAAACTTCATCTTTTTAAAAGTCATCTGTGCAACTCAGCTATATACAGAAAACCCATACATGCTTTTCATGTTTTGAATATTTTTGTTTTGTTATGTTATGTTATGCTCTTCTAGTATAGGAACCTGCCAATTATGCAATATACCAGCTGAGATTCCTTTGGGCCAGAGATCACAAAACCTGATTCAGTATTTCAAAACTGAACAATTTTACTCATACAATAATTATTACCTGTTACAATTGCAGTGATACTTTATATGCTCATTAATTGATTGTATATTAAAAGCACTATCTCTTCTATCTCTGATGGACCTGCTTTAATTTCAAATATGAAGATTACATGCTTAAATTCACATTGATTATTGAGTGATTTGTTTAATTCAATTTTGGTATATCCTGACTCCAGAAAAACTCTGGGCAAATCACAATATTAAAGAGAAAGCTAATAGAGAATGTCAGCTGCTTATCTTCACTTTCTTTGAAGCTGGCTAGCAACTGCCATAACTGGGAAGAGGGGGAATTTGAGAAGGGGAAAGTGCTGGAGATGTGAAAAATGCTGTGGGAATTTGTGACGTATGGACACTAACAGGAACCAGAGTGCCAAACTGAGCAGGGGTGGGTTCTAACTTACCTCACTGCTGGTTTGCTTTCTCCTGTGCCGCATGGGCACACACAAGTACGCTTCGTGCATGCGCGCATGCACAGTGCAAAACAATTACAAAAAAAGCCAAAAACAAGATGGCAACATATGGCAGTGCCGGAATCTCGGCTTCTGCACATGCGCCCCCCAAAAAAACCAAAAAATTCAAAAACAAATCCCCCGCAAAAAAAATCTAAAAAAAGATGGTGGTGTCCATGGACCAGAACTGGTTCCATGACATCGCCGTGATGGCACCAGCGGCTTACTACCTACTCTATAGAACTGGTCCAAACAGGTAGGAACCCACCTCTGAAACCGAGCCATCTTTCTTCCTTCAAGAACGCTGGCCCTGAGAAAGGAATTTACAATTGCACCTGAGGCACTGGGTTCCCAAAACATTGGAATAGAAACTGATTGGATTACACTTGGGGGGGGGGGCGGTTGGACATTGAGGATTGCTTCCAATATATGATTTTCAACTAGTTATCCTTCAGATGACCCTGTACTTACTCTGTAGTCATCATGTCTAATAAAAGTACCACTCTTTCCTAAGGAGCAGGCTGATATCAGTCTGAAAGGCTTTTTTTACACTGGCCACAGACTGCTCCCTGTGAAAGAATGACTCTTGACTGCATAGGGGTTCGAGAAAATGTACTTTTACTAGAGATGCTGAGTGCAATGTGAGTGTGTCAAGCTCTGAAGGAAAACCTCGTGAAAGTCATATATTGAAAGCAATCCTCAATGTCCAAAACCTGTGAGAGTAGTCCAATCAGGTCCCTTTCCATTTTTTTGGGTACCAGTGCCTCAGGCACCATTGTAAATTCCTTTCCCAAGACTGGCATCCTTGAAGGCAGGAATATGGCTCAGTTTGGCATCTCTGGTTCTTGTTGCTGTCCATACTCCCCAAATTTCCACAGCATTCTTTCATACCTTTCCCCCAAATGCCCCCTCTCCTCTGATTTTGTCAGTTGCTAGAAAGCTTCAAAGAAAGTGAAGATATGCAGCTGACACACAAATTAAAGGCACATAATAACAGAAAGGACCCCAAAGCAATAGAGAGCAACACCATAACACAATATATCAATCTTCCTCAATAAAGGTGAGATGGTGCTTGTGGGCACCTTATGCTAAAGCCTGAAAGAATTGCCAGGTTTTAGGGCCTTTCTGAACACCATCAGGATGGGAACTATATAGATCTCAGGGGAAATTCATTCCATAGGATTGATGAAAATAGTTTCAAGAAGGGGAAATTTCAAGAAGATGATAGTTTGAAGAAGATGAAGGGGAAGAGAAAAAATGAAATGTTCTCTTCCCCTTCATCTCTTCCTCAGTCTTTAGTTTTACAATGGGTGTTCACTTTGGTTATGGTATCATCTAAGACCAGAGAAGTGTAATAAAATGACAGCCATTTTAACCAGTCACCCGGATTACAGTGGAAATAGTTGTGACTTTTAAATAGTGTTTGTATGAAATAAAGAGTCTGTGGAGTTTAAAACAGGGTTTTTAAAATGACCTCTCTGTTTCTTTGTAGAAGAAATCTTGACTGAGCTTTCTTGTGTGAAGTAACATATATATATATATATTTATACTGATAAGCTATGTTTCTTGTTCCACTTACCAGACAGAAGGCAATGGAATATTTCCCAAAGAATATAGGAGTTAAATATTTACCAAGTGCTGTTGGTGTTGCAGAATACTTTTATTCCATGCCTTATAAGTAAAGAGCAACCTCTTTTTGGTTTTTAAAATGGAATTTAAAAAGAAGAAGAAAAGAAATGGAGAGCTGGGGAGAGGAGAAATATCTGGGAATAGTTTATTGGTTTATTAGAGCAGAGATGTTGGGATCAGTGTCTCTTTATTGTTTGGAGATTTTTTTATGTGCATTTTATAGGCTCAGGAATTGGCTTTTCTTATTCCGTGTTGAAAAAGGAATGGGGCTGCAAAAATGACTGTTATACCAGGGAAAGAGTATTCAGTCTATCAGCAGAATAAATAGCCTCCAAATGCTATATAACCAAAGGAAATATAAAAATATAATGCCCTATTTTTGTGCACTAAGATGTAGTGAACAAAATGTAGAAGGAAAATTTTTTAAGTGCCAATTGATACAAAAATCATTCGTAATTGTACATTTCGGCTAGAACTCTGTCCATTAACATGGAAAGAGGTATATATAGAAACTAAGAGTAGTTGGAATTCCCCAACATATTGCTATCTACTCATTGTCACTCACAAACAATCACTATGCCAATTCTTGTCTTGTGCTTTCTGAATGTGACATAACACTTGGGGCTTGACCATCTCAAAATCTTTGGCAATGTTTCTTCCATCCATTTGATAAAAGTGCTTACATTATATAATTCCTGCATTCAAAGATTAGTTTATTGCACTGCATGTTTGGGAATCAAAGTTTTAACAATTGCCAGTTGTTGTACATGGCTTTACCTAACATGTGTACATCCTCCACAAAATATTTCCCTAATGTGTATCTGTTCATATTCATCTTTTGCAGGTAAAATAAAGATCTCTAAAGGATTTTTAAACAAAATATATGCCTCTCTCAAATAACCATTTTCATAGTTTTTGCAAATTTCTCCCTTCCACTGCACACACATACAAAATAATGCATTAGTAGCTTTCTTAATTATATCCTGGTTTCCATTTCCATGGATTTTGCCATTTGACTTGAAATACCAGTATATGTATCCCTAATTTATTTAAGTATCTTCAGTATTTATAATCCATTCTCCCTCCCCATGCCAGAATTGATATTTACAGAAATTGCTATAGCCAAGTTCTTGAATAGCTTATACATTGGGCAATTTAAGTTGCACCCAAGAATTTCCTAAATAGTACATGTACTGATTAAAAAAAAGACATGTGCATTTGTAAATGCTTCCTCTACTATAAAAGCTTTTAGAAATGGGAAAAGATAATCCGCTGCTGATGCTATTTGTGTGGTGATTACAATTATCACATGACACACTGATTGAAGCATTCATTATGGGCTGACTCTCCCCAGGATAGCCTTGTTCTCTCATGTGCAAACAGTAGCAATCAGTGTAAAGAAATGCTTGCCCATGATGAGCTTATCATCATGTGAATGGGTTGTTGATAAATCATCTGAAGTCATCCTAAAGCACTAGACAGACAATTCAGGCTGTGTAGTAAAATAAGCTGTGTTAAATCATTTTAGGAATTCAAAACCAGATAGACCTCAAACTATTGAAGTATTGCTTTTTCAAGAGGGAGAGAGGGAGAGAGAGATCCTGAGATGATCTAAAGTGTAAAGTCTACCCAGAAAGAAAAAGAGAATGTAAGAATCCATAAAGTCATAGATATTTTACCTCCTCTAATGAACTACCATATAAACATCTGGAAATATTGAAATTAATTCAATATTTTAATGAATTAAGACATGAAATAATGTATTTTACTTTGGAATTGGAACCTAAAGTAGAATTAATACACAGATAAAATTAATAAACAATCTGTTTACCATTTTAAAAAATTGAAGCCATTAAATGGCTGGCAGAAAGTTCATGACTGCAGCTTCAAGACTTAACCTGATACCATTTTTTTCATTAAGTTGGCAGTCATGTGAGGAGCCCTCTAAATGTGTGATAACGGAAATCTGGAGCAAACTGAATGGGAAGCAGGTGATCTTTCATATCAAGAAGCAAAAATTGGCATGGACATTTTTGTTGTTGTATTGTATATATTTGTATTTTTTTGTTAACATGTTGAATCTGAATGTTGTTCTCATATGCTTTCATATACTATATAGAGTGCTTATTTTCTGAATAATTGTACGAAAATACAATCAGAAATCTTTCATAATAGAAATTGTACTTTCCTGCTCTGTATCCAAAAAAGTGACTTCTACTTGGCATTGATGTCCTCTGAAATTAATGTGACGAATTTGTATTTCTAGGTCACAATTAATCTAACAAAATTTAAAATGTTTGGAAAATTAACCCTTTAGCATCTTTTCTTATCTGAGAAAAAGAAAAAGTGAATTGTTAGTTCCTATTTACTATTTCAACTACCAAAATGAATTCCTTATGCCAAAGTTTTTCTTTTTTTTCATTTCATATTAAAATGATCAGAGAATCAGTGTTCTTGCAGTGGAATGTATGCAGAAGCAAAAACTTCTGAAAATGAATTACGTTCTTGTTCTACACTCTCTTTAGTCCACTTGTATACATTATTCAGCACTGAAACTGTCATCAGCTTTGGCATTTCTCTAGATTTGTCTGTTAGAAGAGGAATACTTTACTTGGAATTTCATTGAAAATTCATGGTGAACTAGACAACTCAAAGGTGTGGAAACAGCAATATGTCAAGATCAGTGGCCAGAAGGTGAAATCAAGTCAGCAAAATCTCACTGGAAGAAAACAAAATCAAGGGATCACCCACTTATTTATTCCTTGGAAATAAATTGCAGGAAGTGAGGTTTCTGCACTTGGATCATGACTTGAGTAAATGGAAGTTGAGGAATTTCCACAAAGTTCATAGCTGCAGCCTATATTGTGGACAAACAGTTCCACCAAGACTCGTTTCTTAATCACTTTTGTAAATTGCTCTTTGAGTACTTCTCAACCGTTGAGAACCTTTTCATTGACAGGTTTAAATGTAAATTGAATTCAAAAGAAACAGAAAACAAGTGTAACTGGCATCTCTCTCTCCCTCTCCCTCTCCCTGCCCTCTAACTCTCCCTCTCTCTCTCTCCCTCTCCCTCTCCTTCTCCCCCTCTCTCTCCCTCTCCCTTTCCTTCTCTCTCACCCACCCTCCCACTCTCTCTCTCTCCCCCCCCTTTCCTTCTCTCTCCCTCTCTCTCCCTCTCTCTCTCCCTCTCTCTCTCTCTCTCTCTCTCTCTCTCTCTGACTCTCCTCTTCAGGGCTCTTTGTTCTTTAGGCTTTAGCTTTTCTTTAAGGCCAATATTGCTTATGCCCAATGAACAGTAAATCTATTATTATTTCATTATATCATAATAATTCAAAAATAGGATCCATATTTACAAGCACTTAGAGGAGAAGGTTTGGCCTTTGGGTAGCTGAAAAACTCCTTACTATTATCATAGAATCCTTGAATCATAGCATTGGAAGATATCACGAAGGTCACCTGGTTCAATCTCTTGCACTAGGGAACCAATTAAACCAACCTTGACAAACTGCTATCCAAGAGCACACCTGCAAAGGTACTTCTACAGTGCAAGCTCATTTTCATAATAAAAGTAATCAGGGTTCCAATCAATCAGGTAATTCCATTTCATTTTTGTTGGTTTTGCTTTTTCCATTAATAGTAAATATTCCATAGTTTCTACACTTATTCCTTTATTTTTTCCCCTTTGTTTGTTTGTTTAATCCTTTAGGGCCTTATTTATTTACTGTTTTACATTCAAAAGGCCCTGCTTCAGATAAATACAGTACTGTACATCCTCACCAAAAGACATTATATAGACTTCGGAATAAGAAAAGCGTCCTTGGTGGATCAGAGCATACAGTATATCCAAATTCTATTTATTTTTACCTGTTCAGAATAGCTGCTTTAATATTCATAAATTATGGTTTCAATTAAGAAAGAAAGAGAAAATTGCAATAGGAAAGAGTTTTGTTTGATGATGCACTTTAAATTGAATAAACACAGATGGAATCTTTCAGAATGATTGGTTTTATATATGTATATATGTAATATTTAAATTAAATTATTATATTTATATTATTTATAAAAGAAAAGAAATGGTTGTGATAGATAACTATACTACTTTTAAAAGATAAACTTTTCAAAATTTATCTTTTCAGTTTCTCTTGGCTAGCATCGGTCTATAAAAGACATCATTTTAATTACGTTCCTTTCTGTCCTATCCCTTTACTTTCCTATTAGTCTCTATGGTCAATAGAACACTAATGCTATATATTAACTTTGCTGTTACATAATTATATTGCAATTGATTGGTCATACTGTATGCACAACAGAGGTGGGTTCCTACTGGTTCTATCCAGTTCTATAGAACCGGTAGTAACTCTATGATGACGTCACGGAGCCAGCTCCTTTGATGTCTCCATGGGCGCTGCCATTTTGGATTTTTGCTTCTGCGCATGCGTAGAAGCTAAATGTTGCTTCTGTGTATTCTCAGAAGCTATTTTTTTATTGCCTCACTTGTGTGCGCTCGTGTGCTTTGCACGCATGCTTTGCATGCACGCTTGAAGCGCGACACTGAGCGAACCAGCAATAAGAAGATTCAGAACCCACCTCTGATGCACATAGAAATAAAGTCTGTCTCAAGACAACATTTGTCAATATGTGATAATACAAGCATTCTATGATAATCCTTTAGGGCCTTATTGTAGGCATTTTATATCATACAACATTTGATATACTGTTTTGTACAAAAAGTTAGCAACTAATCAGAATTACATGCTTATAAAAGGGTGAATATATGTTCACATGCTTATATTCCCACTGCATATACATACATCCAAGTATCAGCATTGGCACATATGCACGCCCACACATGAACACACACAACTTTAAAATCCATTTATTAACATTTAAAATCAACTATGCATAAAACCCACTATAAAAATTAAAAAGAGTTACATTTAATTATCACCACCACCTCAATGGTATTAATGTTTATGTTGGTAAATATAAATAAGGCAATTTAATAATGGAAGAGAAAGCATACTGAGAATGGTTTGGTAGTGGTTTGGAGTGGTTTGGTAGTAGAGGGGACATTCTCTTATGCCAGTGAATATTGTTTGGTAGTAGAGGGGGACATTCTCTTATGCCAGTGAATATGTCCCATGCCATAAATCCAGAGCAATGATGATGGAATGGCAACAGCAATGGTTGGTGGTTGACAGAGGCATAGATAGGCATGAGACCCAATTTGTGACACTGAGCGTAAGGGATCAGATGGGGCTACCTTACTATACATGGGCAGAGTTCCTGGGGTTGCTAGTCCAAGCTCCTGTGTGTTACATCCACGTCCCTCCTGGTTGGTTAAGATATTCAGGGACAAGAAATTATACAGATGGATTTTGGAGTGCGGAGTATATCTTCATGGGTCCCAATTCTTTAATATTGATTTATACAAAAAAAATTGTTTCTCTTAATATTGTTGATTTGATTAGAATTTGTCTTTTCCATTGGCTTTAGAGATATACATATAATTATTAAATAACTCAGGCAACCATTAAAATCTTTAAAAATTGATACAGGTAGTCCTCTAAGCTAATGGAACCTGTCCATAAGTCAAAAGATTTGTCAAATTAAACAGACTCAATTTTACAAACTTTGAAAATCAAATTCATTAATTGAATCAAATTGCTCATTAAATGAATGAACATATGATTTACTTCAAGCCCACAGCAAATCAGCTGGTTCTCTGTCTGGTGATCAGCTGTTTCCGGTACAGCCAATGGATGAACTAAATTGCCTCCAAGCAACTCTGTTTCAATTTATAAAAAAAACCACAACATTTGCTGCTGATCAGCTCAGGAGTCTTTAGACAGCTGCCCAGAAATATAATAGTAATTTACAGAACTCTGATTGCAGTTGCTTTAAAAAAAAAACTTGCCACTTAGCTTAACAGTGTCCAGCCAGCCACCCAGCGGAACATGGGAGAGGAGTTTTACAGAACTCCTGGCTTGCAATAGTAACAAAGATGAAAGGGACTTTGAGGCTATCTCGTCCAACCCACTGCCCTCACAAGAGTAATTCTGATAAATGCCAGTCTCGTCTTAAAAGCTCATAGCGATCCACAAATTCAGGAAGCAATTTAGATTTAAAACCTCTTTAAAAAACACTGTCCTGATCAGCACAAGATTCTCCAGGCAAAATCCAAAAACTCATATAAATAGCTTGAAAATATATGCTAGCCAGTATAAATGCTGGCTAGCATTTCTACAAGCAGTTTCAAAGCAAATGCAAACAAACAAACCTTATCTTTGCAAAGAACTGTACTTACAAACACAATTCTGTATTTTGTAAAGTAGAGCAGTTACCAAAGTGCTTATAAACAAACAGTACTATACTATAAAGTAAATATATATATATATATATTTTAAGACTCAAAGGAGCAATTCTAGCCCACTGCCAGTTCTCAGGTAGTTCTTAAACAGGCAGCAGCATATCTTACACGCAGCACCAAAACAAAAAACAACAACAACAACAACAACCCCGGAGCCGGGCTGGCTGCAAATATCACCTGATCTTGTTTGGCCATGAGACCAGAGACAAAAGAAAAACTGCTGGCTTTTGGAATTGCATTGTAACCCCAAACAGCCCAGGCAAGACATAGAATTAAAAATGGTCGCTACTGCAGCAGTGACTGATTCACTGGGCATGATTCATTTTTTCCATTCAGAGATTATATTTCTTTGCTTAAGTTATCTTTTATTTAGCTTCTGTTCATTTGGGCAAATTAGAAAAATCCCCATTAGGAAAAGGCTCCTAATAAACAACATTTTAATGTTATATCAAGCTATAAATCAAAGCCAGATGCAATGAACTTCATTACCACACATATATTTTTTTAAATGAAACTTTTCTAAACTGCAGATTTGCTGCCTGTTTTTAAAATTTATTATAGTGGATTTTAATTTATTTTAGAATGTGTTAGACATTACTATTTCATATCACACCATGAAGACTTTGATTTCTGCATGCGCCATCTGGAAAAGAAAAGCGCTAACACGAAGACATAAATGTGAATTAATAGACTTCAGCAGATGGAGTGAAAAACAGAAATAATTTGGCAATTCAACATTGTCAGTCAAATACTAACTCCAAAATGGAGCCAAATCCACACCCACTTTAACATCATTGTGATTTTATCCAGAAATTCCACACCAGTTGTGATGTTAAAACATTTGTTGTTGCTATCATTCTAAGACTTCGCTGAGATCAAACGGAGCAGGTTGATCAAACCTTGAAAAAAAATTGGTTCTTACTAATGAGTCAATTGGTTAGTTTATTAGTCTTTATATATCATACATTACATATTATTATAGTTGTCTAAAAAGAATGTAATTACCATGAATGCATTCAAATAATCATAAACCATTGCCAAATCATAAGTAGCCATCTAATTTTCTGAAGTTACTTTCAGAAATATAACAATGAATCAATTATTTGTAGGGTTGCACAAATGTACAAAGTTTTATTATTGGTGTCATCAATCTTCAACAAGCTGTAAATCTACAGGCATGGTTTGCATCAGCAGATGAAGAATGGAAATTAGTTATTGAAATGTGATTATTAGATCTAGGACTTTACATAATTCTGCATAACTAGATTTGGAGAAACCACAGACAAAGATACCAATACCTTATAATGAATCATGTACTTTTCTTTTTTATGCTATTCATGGAATATTGATAAACGATTAAAAACGAAATCTATATTTCTAAAGAATGAATACTTGTGATAATAGCAATTGATATTTTCTGGTATATGTTAGTATGCAGATGCTATTAACAATCATATCTAAAATCCAGTGATACCTATATATAAAAAGTACAAAGTACCACTATAAATGATAATATAAAAGAAAAAAATAAAATCAGTAAATGAAATGAATTAATGGAGTCGGAAGGAAAATAGTAATAATAAGTATCAGAACAATTATAGGTTCATTGATACATCTAAAATAACAAGTTAAAACTTGCCCACCAGGAAACACATAAATCCAGTTTATAACAGTGTTGACAGAAAAATATTTCCTAGATAATGTAGTCATGTCTTCCAACCAAAGTTTTAGATCGGATTAATTAGAAGATTTCCATCAAAATAGAGTCTTCTTAGCTGTTGCCCCCATACAAGAAATTCAAAGTAATACTTTAGTTTTTCTATACATATTGTTCAACATCTTATCCATACATTTCATTCCATTATTATTTCTTTGCCTAGCAATATATTTACAATCTTATGAATAAGTTAAGTTAGCATGGTGTCAATTTAGGGCTCATCTATCCTTCAGATTTACTCCAGTTTGAAACTGGGCATTTACCAACTTGCAAGAAACAAAATGTCATTTTTAGATTTGGGAAACTGGGAAAGCAACTCCATATTTTCTAGCAAGAGTATTTTTGATTCTCCCCTTTCTCTCCCCTTCTCCTTCTTCCTCTCCCTCCACCCCTCTTTTTCTCTCTCCAGCTCTATTTGTTAACACTAATGCTCCATCTTACACTATGGCTTGTGTATGCTCTGGGTGCCACCACCTGCTTTCTAAGCTCTACTGGCATTATTTCTGCACTTTGTTCTTTTCAGTATTTGTGAAATTGCTGACCATTCCTTTCTTTTGTGTTATTTTGTTTTCAGATTTTAATGGTTCAAGCTTTAAAATTGGTGAAACACTTGTCATTTGTTTGATTTTATTTAAAAAAAAACTGGCTGAAATTAGTAGTTCTGCTAAGTTTCCACTTTCAGCCCAAGAGACAGAAAGAACTGCAAAACTATGGTAGGGGTGGTTGTTGTTATTGTTTCCTTCACCAGCCCTATGGATGGGAAATTCACTGCATTATGAAATTATAGCTCATACAAACGCATACAACTGTATCCAAAACTCTATATCCTGCCATTGGCAATTCATATTCATATTTTGTTCCTTGCATAAATCGCCTATTTGCATTCAAACAATAACTTAATTGAGCTACTCCTGGAAGAATGCTAGATTGAGAGATTGCAGCTAATTCAGAACATTTTAATTATGGGTGCCTTTTTCTGATTATATATCACTTACCCGTCTGCTACTCAGATGTAAATATCTAAACAACTATTTCTTTTTTATAAGTGACAGTTGTACAGTAAATCAATTGAATTACATACAATATACAGCAAGCATGTCAGTACTATAAATACTCTACCCAAGTAGCTCTATCCTAAACTATCAATGGATTATTCAGAAATGCAATGTGGTAGAGTATAGAGAGAAGGAAGCCAATAATCTTTAAACGGTTTAGTTTATATTTATGTTCCAAATTATGCAATATTACATAAGGTGCATATTGTTACTATGCACCAGATTTCCAGCAGCATGAAACCTTTCTTTAGGCTTTGGACACAGAAGTAACAAGTACAAACTTCTTTTAGGCAGGCACAGTTTGGATAGGATTAAATAAACGAATAGTTTTGAATGGGTGATGAAGTTAGGTCAGGTAGGCTCAAGCTTGTTCTTCTATCACTCTGGTAATTAAATCTTCAGCATGCCAAGGGAAAAAAAAGGAAAGTGGCTGGGATCCCTGAATAATCAGCAAAGCAAGGAATAATCTCAGTTGCCATCTGTGAGTTTGTTTCACCCTTTCATCTGCAGGTATTTAGAATGTTCACCAACAGACAAAGTGGCAAAAAACAACCACCACCTTTTCTGCTATGAATCTTCTCTTGTGAATAATTACTGTATTTCTAACTTTGACATTTTCTTTTAAACAGTGTTTTTTCAAATTTGGTAATTTTGGGGGTTGAAGTCCATACCTCTTAAAGTTTGAAAAAACACTGCTTTAAATTGCAATAGACTTTAATCCTTCCCCTAAAAAATAGTGGCAAGAACACTTCAGTAACTTTGAAATAATCACACTTTGCAGCAATCTCATCTTACTGTGATTCTAAGACTTCCCACTCTATAACTAATAATATATAATCAATGGACTTAACATCTAGTAGAGACTCATAGGGACCTAACATCTAATAGCCTGTCTGCATTCTGTCCTCTTTTTCAGTTTGTTTTCTGATATTCTTGTACTGCTTCTTAATGTCATAGGCTATTTTACACCTTTCTAATCGGGGTGAAATCTAAAATTTTTCCTACCAGTTCTGTGGGTGTGGCTTATTGTGTGGGCGTGCCTTAGAGCTCAGGTGACTGGGTGGGTGTGCTTTTACACTTTACACAGAACACAAAAACTTTTACACTTTTACACAACACAAAACAACACAACTGACTCAGACACCATGCAAAAGCAGCTGTACTGACTC
>JANHFT010002663.1:119289-132211 GCA_032467955.1 Pseudoxenodon macrops | reverse complement strand
AGGCAGAGAATAGATGGGGGCGGGGCCAGTCAGAGGTGGTATTTACTGGTTCTCCGAACTACTCAAAATTTCCGCTATCAGTTCTCAAGAACTGATCAGAACCTGCTGAAACTTACCTCTGATTTGGAGAATAATTTTTCCTATATTTTTGCTTGTTCTTTTCTAGCAAGATGCTATTATAGGCAGATACGTTTTCATTTGCAAAAACTGTATGGCTGTGCAAATCCTTCAGAATTAGGAAAAGATGTGGCTGCTTTAATCATTCAAAAGAGGTGCATTTTAAAAGTTCTCTCACAAACTGCTTGTTACTTTAGATCAGGGCTGTCACACTCCCGGCCATGACGATGTGACACCCCTGCTTTAGATGGTAAGTCATCATCTTGCTATAAAAGCCTGATATACATGTCTGATATATATATTGGCTACAAAATATTTTTTTATTTGATGGTAATTGTAGTCAGTTTAAAAAAAATAGAAAATTACATAATGGACCTATTTTACATTTTAAATTATGTTTACATATTTGTGTCATTCATATATATAGTAGTTAAATTATATTGTTTCTACTACTTACTTTTGCTTTTTAGGTCATAATTTCAATATACTATGCATGCTCAAAACCTAGTTAATGTAAAACAGAAGGATCTCTTTCAGATGTAATTTAAAATAACTCGCTATTTACTCAAGGAAAAACACAGAGTAACACTTGTGAAAAAGACCTTAGGTTGTTTAGCTGCTTAGTAATTCCATGGCCTTTATGCAAAATTATTTGCTTTAATTTGCCTCCAATTAAGAAGGCAAACTCCACTTCTAATTTCATTCTTCTTTGGGTCTGATTTTCCAAGACTATATTTCTCATGGCCTAAAACTGTCATCTTGAAATATTTTAGAAGACCTGAATTATCTTGAAACTTCAAAAACAGAGGTACGGTACATGTAGATGTTTTCAGAGAACGACTATACCAACATTACATTGGCATAATTGAGATCTAAGAACTTAATGCTTGTTACTCAGCTGTTGACTCACAATTGCTATCCAGATTAGCTACTGTATGAACAATGACTCACAATAAGCTTTAGCATAGGCCTACTACACTACCCTGTCTTTGTATACTTTCAGATTCATTATTTCTTTGAATGGATTCACACGTTAAAGGAAGTCAAAAAGAAAGGATATTATATTTTACTAACCTAACGTAACACAGAAAAAAACCTGAACATACAATTCCAGTTTCCCCCCCACATTTCTCATTGATGACCATCTCTAGGATTTGTACCAAAATCTGGTTTGCCATGGAGAAAAACGAACAAATATTCACCTCTTCCTAATCTCCATGAAGTTTCATTCCAAACATGTTTGATTTTGAGCTCATTCCCATTTACAGTACTTTAGTCCCTATCACCTTCATGGTTGTTACGACAGACCAGTTTTTCAGTAACATGATGGGATACCACATGAATCTTTCTAAGTATTATGAGAACATTCAAGAGCAACAAAATTTTGGTTCTTATACATAGCAGGAGGCCTGCACTTGGAATGATTTGTTCCAAAGTGATCTGCCAACAAATCAGTGATGATGATTATGGGTGAATTCCTATTCCCAATTTTGTAAAGAAGACATTACCTTCCAGCTAGAAATAGAGGTATACCGTTTACAGAAGTGCCATATAGCTTAAATTATCTCAAAGGTATTCCCCTAACATCAACATAGTCTCAACGTAGTGCCTTAAAATGACTTAAATGTCCTCTTCTCCTAAATCATAATTGTGTTATTAAAAAAACCTTTGGAAATGTATTATATAGTATGTATTATATAGAACCTAAATATGGTTCTATATAATTCCCAGGCCTTCAGCTACTTCTATTATTCTTTACTCTCATTATCCCTGTGTTATTTCCTGAAATTATATCAGGGAAAAATAAAAGTATAGTTAATGCAAGCCTCACTTGGGGCAATATTCATGTTACAGAACTTTGTACTTTGTTTCTTGACTCCCCTGTCTTAAGGGTCTGTTTGCTGTTGGATTTAAGTAAGAGCTATAAACAAATATCAGGTTTGATTACATGTTTGTCTAATTTATAATTTTTTGAGTAACAGGATTGCTCTCTTTTTATGACCCTGTAATCCCTTAATTCAGGAAACAGTGGGGGAGTCTAAATGGAGCTGAACATTTACTTCCTGATGCCCTGTGCAATTCACAGCAGATATTTTTTCTTTATGCCCTAGGAGAGAAACATCTGCCACTACCTAGGATTGAACTCTCAACCTTCCGAATGGGAGGCGTCTACACCACTAGGTCACCAGGATTGCCGTTACTGCCCTAATTGATCAATCATTCTTGGTCTGTGTTCAGAAAGCTATGTATTACAGTTTTCTTTTTCTTTTTTAAGGGTTATACTGAAAATAAAACATGAAGATAACTGTAGGAATTATACAATATACATGTATATCTATATAGATATATATATAGTTTATTTCACACAATCCTGATAATAGTTACAGGTATATTGGGAATCATTTACAGTTCCATAGAAAATGGAATGGCTATGTAGCTTCTGATGCAAGTAACATACGGTGTGTAAAGCATACACGTTCCCAGTCAACCCACCCCACCATTCACACAATGAATTTTCAAAGCTAAGACTAGATTCAGCTACGTAGGAAAGCCTTGAGAATGCTAGGATACAGTGTTGGGTGTCATACAACACTGTAGGTCACAAATGGGACAAGCTAAACTACTTTAATTTTCAGTCTAATAGTTCTACTCTACCTGCATTATTGCATTTATACGCATTTTAAAAGTCAAATAAAAGAATACTATATGGGAAAGGAAAAATTATTTGCCATTTTAAGGAGCTGAGCTGAAGCCCATACAAAGTGTCCATAGAAGCATAGGCAATATCAGAAGATTTCAAAAGGTTCAGATTTATTTTCTAACTAAAGGTAGTCTGCAACAGCTGACTTCGAAATGAAAGAAAGGAAACACCTTAATCTCTGTTATGCATAGGCCAACATATGTTAAGTTAGCATTTACCAATTTTGTTCTTTCCAATTGTTTTGGACTATATCTCAGAACTGGGTGGGTTATAGCCCAGGACCTATGAAGAATCTCAAGTTGTTCGTGTGAGTGTGCCTGTTGAGCAAGGGAAATAATCAATTAATGTTATAGGCTACTCAAATTAATGAGGAGACTCTTTAGTAATGTTACATCATTTTTAGAAACAACTTTTGCTGTCAAGTACATTTTGTATGATTTTGTTGTTTTGTTTAAATGAATCTAGACGCAGATAGCAAACATTCGGATTGCATCAACTAGCATTTTCCATCTACAAGGATTACTTTGGGCCTTCCCTTAACCATAAATACAGAAAAAGACATAAGAAATATGAGGGGGTGGGAGATCACTTCAAATACATTTACCAACACAGACACGGGTATATCACAAAAGGGGTACTCTCCTTGCATTTTTGGTAGCTTGGGAAACTGGTTGAAGCTTCTATGATTAAAATATTAGCAACTGATTAGACAATTTTAATTGCATCACATAGCGCTCATCAATTCTGCACAATGAGATATAATGATGGAACTGTAGCTGTGAGCTTCTAATCAAGGCATGGCTTTGAGATTGAAAGAGAAAATCATAACAAAACTATCTTTCATATCCCAGATGATTTTGGCCACGTTTACATTAAGAAACAGAAGAAATATTAAGTGATTACATCAGCCAATGTTATTTTCCCCATTCATCCTATTCAATTCAGTCATACTTTAAAATGACATTGGAGTCAGACTAAAATGAAGACTGCTTGGCAGAGTGTGGGAGATTCTGTGTTGTGAAGTGGGCCTTGAACCTTGTGTATCTTAATAGATGGTTCAGGAGGGGGGAAAGGAGTGATAATAAGAAGAATAGGAGAATGTAAGATAGACAGAGCCAAGATTTTAGATAGAAGTATAGTCTTAACATTTCCCCACTTGTACATATATGTGTCTAAACAAAAACACTTTTACTTTTTAGATGCTACGGTAGTTCTTGTCATTACATTTTATTGTCCTCACATGTAAAACAACCAACTAGATCTTAATATACAACAAAAGTGCCTTTTTGGGGTGAGGAGTTTCTTATCCTTTTACTAGTTTTCCCTTTTTCTTTTTTCACACTTTACTAAAGTGTTTTTCACTAAAGAGAGAAACACTATCCATTTCTGTGAACTGTACAGGGGCAATACTTAAAACCAGCCAACAATACAGAGTAGCTTCCCCTAACTCATTTTTAGTACTGAATAGTGAAATCTGAGTCTTTCTTTCAGGCAAAAAAGCAAAGATTATGTTGGGAAAAACCTCACACAATGAATTCAGGTATCAGCAAGAAAGAATTACTGATGCAGTTGAAGCATCACTGCAATTATAGCTGTGTCACCTTGAATATTAGTTCATGCATAAGTTCGTGTGTTTAATAATCAACCCCCTTGAATGTTCTGCATGAGGCTGATAAAGGGCTGGTCTTCCTGACGTTAGTGATACATGTTTATGGCCAAATTGAGATTGCTACTGTGTCTTAATATTTTGTACTAAGAGGCAGTACAGCAACAAAGAAGGAATGTGAGGGAACTGTCTTTCCAAATTTATATGCAGACTGAAAACTTTTATATCATCTCCATAAAAATGAGAACAACTAATGTATTCCCCATCAAATAAGCACATATAGGAAGTTTGGCCTACTGAGTGGATTTTTTGATAATACACGATAGACTTACATTAAATGTGTATTCTTTTGTTAGCAGGTTATACATGGGCCTCCACAGGGTAGATTGGGTGGAGAGAATGACAGATGCATCATGTCATCATCATACAAATTCAAAGGTTGTGACTTAGGTACATGCATCAGATATTGCGATATCATCATGTTACTGCACCACTTATACAATGATATCATGACACATTTTGCTATAACAGCAGTTTGCTAATAAATTTGCTGAAGCTACCATGTCTTCTCAGTGTTCAGAAACTATCTCAAGGTCAGTTTCCCCAATTCCATTATATTAAAATTAAAGATGGGGGCAAGGATGACAGTTCCAATATTAGCAACAAAACTATCCGTGATAACTAAGGAGAAGTGTCCAATTATTTTTCACATCCTCTTTGTCTTAACATTAGCTCCAGCTGCATTTATTCTCATATATGCCATTTGATATAGGAAGTGCCCAGTTGGAGCAGACATTTAATATTAGCTGACCCTTTCCTACCAACAGAAAAAGCTGCATTCACTTATTTTGTAAAAAGAACTTAAAAGTCAATGCAATTTACTCTAGAATGTACTTTCGGAGGATTGCACTTTATTTTAAAAATTCTGTAATGTTAAATCTTGAGAGCCAAAGTTCTAGACTTTTCTTGTCCATAAAGCTCACAGAATTGCCTTGATCCATTCATTCTCATTCTAAACAATGGAGGAGGGCTAGTATGTAATCTTGGAGGGGTAGGGAAAGAGTAAAAATACTAAGCATAAAACCAGTTAGTTGATGAGTTGTATAATAATCCAGCTGATTTGCAACTATAAACAGGTACAATACAATTTTGCCCATAGCAGTATGGCAAAGATTGAAAGGGTGGGGGGAATCCATAAAAAAACAATAGAAGTCATCCTGACTTCATTCAAGACATACAAGGGTTCCAGTTGAAGATGGTTAGTCTTCTGAAGGAAGTGTTTTGTTACTTTATCACTAATGATAATCAAAGTGTATCAACAGCCTTGGAATTAGATAAATGTTTACATGGGATTGTTGTACTATACAAAGTATAGGCAATATTAGATATGCCAATGTCAAACTTAGCAGCAATTTCTCTGGTGCCAATAAGCAACCAAAAGCCACTAAGTAAGGAGACAAGACATATGAGGGATTGCACAAATGCTGAGGGATGCAGTTCATGCTGATTTGCTCACCTTTAAAAGAAACAAACACAAATGTTTGTGACACCACATTCAAAAGCTTACATGACATTGCTTACCAAATGGAGACATAACTAGCCTTTCTACTGCAAGTTGCCCATTTCCATAAAACACAAGCTCACTGAGCTTGGTCTACATAAATGAACACATTTTCCAGATGTCCATTGTTCAAAGCAAGAATGAGGAAGCATTTGCCGTGTTTATTATTGCAGTGAAATAGACTGGAGATATATTTGTGGAGCATACAAGAACACATGCAGCAAATTAGCCCTGTTCTGCATCACTATTGTTTCCCTAAGGGTCAATTTGGGGCAGGGGCAAAGATGATACACCACCACTAGGTTTACCTTAAATCTCGAGAGAGAAATAAGCTTGGACATGTTATCACATCAATCCACAGTTACACCATCAAATTATATTTTGGAATATCTGTTGATGCCATTCCTTGGGCAAATAGATTCTTCCTCACCCATCCCCTTCCTGCTCCAGACCGTTATCAATTGCTCCAGAATAGTTTGGGAACATGTATAAGAAGCAAGCAAAGAGAAGTTATTTTGTACACACAAACAGTCCATCAATCAGAGGGGTTCCTTACAAGCACAAGACGGATTATTATACATTCATCAATTAGCTAAATGTATCTTTGTTTATTGAAAGGAATCTTGGTTTTGGCTACTGTACAATGGAATGCAAGTGGCACAAACACAAACACTTCGTGTGTGAATGCAGGTGTGCAGATAAATGGTTGCATTCTGCTTTTCTACAAAGAATACAGGTTTTGTAGCTTTACAAAAATTATAATGTATATACACATATTCTCAAATAAGGCAGGGTTAGGAAAGCTTGTACACATATACACAAGAATACAGGTTTTCAGATGGGGAGCAGGTTCTGAAAAAATTATTCAGAACAGAGGGATATCACAATATTAAACAATGATTGCCAGTGAATGATTCCCTTATAGACCTAACCTATAAGATCACAGCCATAAATGCAAGAGAGAGATGATTAATCGTAGCTTAGGTCAATATTTCTCAAATTTGGCAACTCTTGAGATGTATGGACTTCAACTCCCAGCCAACCATGTTGAGGTTCACACATCTTAAAATCGCCAAGGTTGAGAAGCACTGGCCTAGGCGCTACTATCATTTTACTATGCTTCTGGATTTATAGTTTGTGACTTTAAAGTGAGTGGGGCTAAAAATACAAAGAAATCTAGTGTATAGTTAGTTTCTGAACATGATGAGGTGAAAACATACAGACACACACATCACAAACATCAATCTTTTACTAAATCTGATCTAATTGGTATAGATGTGTTGTGTCATTAATACACACACACACACACACACACACACACACACACCTATTTCACACTGGCATGGTCCAAGCAGGGAAAAAATCTACTAAGTAAGGCATGGTCATTCAGTCATCTTACATTATAACCAATGCTCCAGTGTCCAAATTCTTTCTGTCAGGGGAATATCTTTAGTATATGTATCAGACAAATGACTGTTCTCCACCACCACCACATCTGATTTTAATCATTTCAACTAAACCACTAGACCACTAACACAAGAAGGCTAATTCAAAACAGGAAATTTCTTCTCATCTTCAGCATCACAGTTCAAATGTTATGGGTGGGGAAATGGCTCCAGTGAATCAGTTTTTGTTATTTCTTTGCATAATTTCCAATGAAATACACGAGGCTATATCATTCTTCTGGTATATCTTGAATTAAAGCTATACAATATTGAAATGAAGATCATCCATTGGGTTCAAATTCTTGCATTGGGGCAGTTATTCCATATGCAGCTTTTCTTAAATCCATATTCCAGATGAAATAAAATATAAACGCTTATGCCTTTGGTGTTTGTTGTTTTTCTTGACACTCCTTCATAGCACAAACAGGTATGTAACCTTATATGGAGAAGCTTTAGCATTTGTTCAAAATCCATATGCACAGATGAGCTTTTCAAGTTCCCAAAAGTTTAAATCACATAGATTTAAATATCTGATTTTTTTCTTAAAAAAAAAACTTTTTAAAAGGTATCTAAATTCTACAAAGGCTACTTGGCCAATTCATAGCCAAAGTTGCATCTGACATGCATTTAAATGGTAGAGAAAGACTACTTTACTATGTTCCAAAGCTATTCCAATCAATGGCTAAACTATATTTAGGACCATGCTTTGTAGACATTGTGTGATAGATGGTGAGCCAAGAAGTTGCCTTCTGGACTTTAGTTAGTAATCTCAGTAGGCTAAGTTTCCTTCTTGAACTCTGATAGCTTCTCCTATTCCGAAGAGAACATTGTAATTTAGGGTGAGAGTATATTTTTATGCTCTGACAATGACCCAAAATACATGAATACTGGATGGGACCACATGGTCTGCCTTTTTATGCATCTTTGCAAGTATTTCAGTGAGCTGGATACAGGATACTAGATGGTCCTCCTGAAGAGAAAGTGTTTATTTCATCTGCTCTTCCATGGCCCAACTAAAAGCAAAGGAATTCTGACAATGATGCTGGAACCAAGTCTAAAGCTGACCAAAAAGTGGGATGGGGAGGAGTTATGAAAAGAAAACACAAAATAGCATCTATTGACCAGGAAAAACAAATCTGGTTTTTTTTTCTCCAGGACCCTGGCATACTAACCTTAAGCAAGACCTACCTATCTCTCTCTTGCTATATACTGCATATTTATAAGTATGTATAGAAGTGATTGCATGCACTGGTGTCAAAAGGTACACACTGGTACACAACCCAGGGGAAATTCTGTTCCCTGCATTCCGTAGGTTTCCTATTTTTTCCGAGCTAAGATGGCTACTCCTATGATCACAGCTATGGCAGCTACTGCTGCCCCTCCAAAGATGAGCAGGGGCTTGATGTTCTCAAACATGGTGCACCCTGGCGACTCTTCTGCACTGTTCTCTTTATGCTCGGAGTTGGCAGGATGGGCAGTTGCCTCAGGCCCCTCGGCTGCTGGCACTGCGGTAGGCTTCAGGTTGCTGTGGTCATTCAACATGGCTGCCTCGCTGGGTGCTGTGGCCCCCTTTTTTGCAGGGGTGGTGGCAGCAGGAGTTGGCTGCTCCTTGGGTGCTTCTTTCTTATCAGCGTTTGCCGCCGGCCCAGAATGAGGTTTCTCAGACTTGGCTGAGCTAGAAGTCTTGGTATCAGTCTTGTTTCCACTTCGGGTGCTTTCTTTAGACTCCATTCTGCTCATGAGAGTGGCAACGAGTGGATATCACCAAAACTCAGCTCAAACCAAAGCAGGGAGATGTAAAGTCGGCTGCCGAGATAGCTCTCTTCCTTTGGCCCAAAGAGAGGACCTGCCTCTCACTTGGGATATCTGTGGCTCTGTCTTTCCAAAAGGTGCCTTGCTCAAAGGATATCTTGCCCGAGCATAGTACAATTCCTGCAAGATCAAGCAGAAACACACAGGTCAGAATATACAGTAAAACCCACAGGAAGAAACATTATTCACACCTTGCATTTGGACATGATTTTTCATTTTTTATTTCACTTTGTACTACGGCATTTTCATGCTGTGCACCTGTATGGTGATATGGCTGCTGTTACAACAAACTGAGTTAGACGCCAACATTTTCCCCATTAATAGTGTTATCTCTTGGCCCAACATTGACTCTTCTTTTTCAAGCCCTGGAGCATAACTAGAGCCTTCCATTTCATTCTCCTGCATAATCTTTGAGGGCACCTCAATGATCAATCCACAAGGTTTCCAAAATCTTTGTATTACTAATTTCAGATCAGGAATTTGAACCTAATAAAATGTGGCTAATCACTTCCCAGTAACAGTTATTGGGAATTTGTAAGAGATAAGCAGCACAATCCTTAAATGTGAAATTCCCCATGGTAGCTGGATCTATTAATGAGTTTCTTCATACAAAAGCTCTTTACTGGGCTTTGAAACTCTGATGACTCAAGAGGACCTAATAGTGCAAATTGTTTACAATATTCCTGATTTGTAAGCATGTCAGTTCATATGCCTTTCTTCCTTAACTTAGGGTATCTTCAAGTACATAAAGATTTTAGTTTCCAAAATTCTCAGCAATCATCATGTTGATAGGGAACTCGGAAAATAGATATTCATATATCTGGGAGAGAAACTAGACTGGGGAAAACTTTATATACCATCCAATGTTATTATTATTATTATTATTATTATTATTAATCATCACCACACAGTCAGCCAGATGTTCAGACTGGGTTAGGCATTTTTGTCTACCTATTGAGTCCTTACCAAGGACCTGAGAAAGGCAGATCTGGATGTTTGATGTCATTGTTGTTGTTATTTACCCTCTTTATACAATGACATAACTCTAAGTCTACACAGAAGTCTGTAATGTTGGGAAACGTGGAAAGAAAGAGAAGAGGATGGCCAGTAGCAAGGTGGACAGACTCAGTTGCAACAATGATAGGTGTACTTTTGAACAATCTGAAAGATCTGTTGGGGGCAGATTATCCTGTAGAAAATCTATTTGTGTAGTCACTGAAAGCTGACACATAGATAGCAGAGGTGGGCTCCTACCGGTTCTATCCGGTTCTATAGAACCGGTAGTAACTTGGCGATGACATCACAGAGCCAATCCCGTTGGGGGCTCCGTGGGCGCTGCCATCTTGGATTTTACTTCTGCGCATGCTCAGAAGCTAGTTTTTTATTGCTGCGTGCGCACACGCTTCATGCACGCGCACGCAGCACAACCCTGAGCAAACCGGCAGCAATAATATCCGGAACCCACCCCCTGATAGATAGCATATCACTCTAGCTTTCTATTTGTATAATATGCCATATGAGCATAGAGATGTTCAGCAGATGAACTAGCTGGTGTGTATATGCCTATATACCTCCCAACTCCTCCATAAGTTCCTTTCCTTTTGATCTGTTCAATAAGTAAGCAAGCGATAAGCAGTAAAACCTGGATATGGTCATTTTCAATACATATTCTAGCGTGCTCTTTTAATATGCTTCACATCATACGGTAATTTGTTTAAATTATAGACTAAAGTCTATTTTGCAGAACAGCCAAAAAAAAAACCTTTTAAAATTTCTTTGCTTTTGTAACTCAGTTATAAAAGGAAGGATTGGGGTTTTATTGTTTTAACTGGTTTGATTATTTCTATGACTTAGATATGAAAATTCAGGTATTCTAAAGATAATAGTAGTGGAAATATAATATAGAGAGTTTTGATGATTCTTTAGAAAATAGAAAATACAGTATAAGGCCAAAAGATTATGGATAAAATTGCAAAGCATACTTCAAAACATACTTACAGTCCATTTCTTTTCATTTTAGCGATCTCTTCATCAATCAAAATGGCAAAGAAATGGGATGCATTCTACTTGATGAAGAAAATCATTTTATATACCGGTGCGTATTAATTATTAGGCTTACTACATCAGAACTGTAAAACTGACCCACCTAGTGGTCACCTGAAGTGTTGCAAATCTGATATGGTAGAATTGCTATTGGATTCTCTCCCCCTGGAGGTTAGGTATGACCCAAAGTTAACAACCTGCAGCACTAATTAGATATTCCGTCTTCAGGATGATGCTGAGCTAATGGTTTCGTGGTTTAAACGTTTGGTTCTGGGGAGCTTCTTGTTTCTCTCTTGTGCTCTGTTTTTCCCTTTTCTGACATCCTACCTAATAAAAAATGTTGACGAATTCAAAATCTCCCACATGCTTGGAATCAATCAAGTTATTGCCATTCTTGCTAAGTCAACATGGCTATAACTGTTCATGATGCATGTCTTTTTTATTGTTTTCCTTTTTCCTCTTTTCCTGCCTGGATCTCTTTTCCTCTCCTTTTATTTGTCATAAATGAATAAGTATTGTACTGTTAAATATAGTGACGTTTACAAAAACATTGCTAAAAATCGTTTTCAATAAATACAGTCAAGTACCTGCATTAGAAATGCTAGCACTGTAATTCTGACTAAAATTAAATAATTCATTGTGTTTACATTTCATTGAAAGTTCATTAAGTAAAACAGCTGACAATGAAATCAGAATAAAAGTCATTGCCTGTTAGGATGTATATCACCAGAAATAATCCAGTGGAAATATATAGCTGAAGAGCCAAAATGTCAAAGGCATTATAAAGTACAAATGTTCTACACTTTTTGCAACAAGAGAAGAAGAGATGCTCATGATGAAAATGACATCATCATAGTTTGTACTGGGTGCCTCAGCATGTAGCCCTGCAGACACAGACCTGGTTCACACGTGGTGCTAAGCCATCATCACTTTAATTTTCTTTTGTTGAATTAGCTGCAACTGCCTATATTCTTGGAACACACTAAACCAAAACCAAACCATGTTCTCAGCTCAGCTTGTTTGAACAAGATTCCAGTTTCAGCCAGGGTCAAAATGTCTTACATCTATGGAGACCACTATGTAAACTTACCAATGGAAATGTCAGTTTTTGATCAATTGGTCAACTGACTGGCTATATGACATCAAATCAGTGTGAGAGGATCAGTGACAACTCTCCTGGTTCTTTCTCGCATATGGCTTATTGTGTGTTTTAAAGGAAATTTAATTATAAAACTCAAAAGATGACATGTTTCAAATAAATGAAAGGGTCAGCCTTCAGCATCTCCCTTTCTTTCCCAGAATTTCTCTGGAGCCCAAATGGCATCAACTTTGTTGGAAAATGTTGGCCAATGGAAGAGGACAGGAAATGACAGGTCATGTGCAGGTAAATTGGTACTTTGTAACTGACTTCAGTCCCCATGAAAATCCATGTTGTAAACAGGCTACTCTTCCCACCAACTTTTTTGCTGAAGCATCCCTGATGCATCTACAGAGTTCCACAAGTAGCTCCCAAATGTTAGGGCTTTTGTCTTACATGAAGTGTAGCCTTAGCTTTTAATTCAAGTGTCAGGCCTGCATTTTAATCCCATTGGATTTTGGCCTGCCACACTTTCTGTTATTCTACTATGCATTTTTCT
>JANHFT010002663.1:102030-112433 GCA_032467955.1 Pseudoxenodon macrops | reverse complement strand
TAAAAAAATAAACATAAAAAATAAAAATAAAAATAAAAATTATAAATAAATAAAATAAATTCCAAACAAACCCCCCCCCCTTCTCTTTACAATGTTGCTCCAGATTTGACCTTCTTTATTTCTTATAACATATTTAGGGAAATTGTACTTCCAATGAAAATGAATCTAGGGTTAGATCTAAACAATAATGTCAATATTCATGGTTGATACATCTTTTCTGGGTTTCATCAAAAAACTATAAAACTACAAAATTCGTAATCTAAATTTTGTTCAGTAAACTCTGTCTGAACGGATGATTCACGAGAAGTATAGATTTCAACACGTGTAAACCAACTCCTTGAGAAATCTCTGATGCTTCAGAGGAAGACACGTGGAGCCTTCAGAGGGTCTGGAGTTAACCCTTCGTTCCATAGGGATTGCCTTAGCTTGTTCTTTGCTTTTCTTGGGAATAGCAGCAGAGAAAAAATTATCACAATAATCTTGTCCTCATTAGCAAACGGTCATCAGAATTCTGCTGTACTAATATACCAGACAGTGTTAACACAGCAGAATTCTGATATTCATTTGCCAATAAGGACAAGGGTTTTTCCAAATTTGCCTTTGATGTGTGGGAGCTAATTTTAATTTAAAATATTCCAAACCCTTAGCAGAAGTCGGTTCCTACCGGTTCGGACCGGTTCTACCGAGTAGGTAGTAAGATGCGGGGGACGCGGGAGGCAGCGAACCGGTGGCGAGGTAAGTTAGAACCCACCCCTGACACTTAGGGCTTATTATAATTACAGTTTTAAAATGTCTGTTTTACTATTTTTGTTTTGTTTCCCTCAGTATCCATAGCCAGCAATGTTGAGGATTCTTCCTGCCCCTGCCCCCTCAATGAATGCTATAAAAGTACTTACCATCACAAGGATTGACAGCTACGGCTGCTGTGCTGCCTGCTGCGCATCCAGACAGGAAGGAGACATAGAAAGGAGCCTTGACGTCAGGGCTCTTCTGCCCCAGTTTATTCAGGTTGGCGAACAGTGGAAAATAAACAATGGAAAATGGGACATCCCTACAAGAAGAGATGCACACAATAAGTGGGAATTTGAAAAGCTGTTTCTTTCTGCCCCATAAAAGCAGTAGTTGGCCACACACGTGTTCATTATATCTATCTGATGTGTGCATTTAGAAAATAATTCTGTTTCTCCCTTTATACTTGCATTTAGCTCCATAAAGCTACACCACAGAGCATCCCTGGCAAGTTTTTGGCCTTTCTGACCGAATGAACACTCAAGCGAAGGTAATGGTGTTCATTTAGTTCCACCCCTTTCCAGCCAAGCCCCTTCTTCTCTCCTATAATATTTTCTTGCTTCCAATTTACGTGCAAAGAAATCTTCTGAGACTAACTAAATCAGCATCAAGCAGTAGCGATTCTTAACATAATTCTAGAAATACCTCAGAAATAATAAATACAACACTTCTGACAGAAACATGTGGTTTTTTTCTGAAAAGGGATAGATGCAAGTGGCTGTGCTCAAAGGCAGGAATTTCCATATATTAGGACCTTTTGCCTAAACACACACATGCCACTGAAATGGTTGTGTGCGTCTGGAGAAAATGCCAACCTGAGCAACGTGGCTCCAAGTCCTTTATACAGTCCTGCAATGCCTTTGCTCCGAAGCAAATCTCTTGTGATTTGCATCGCTGTCATTCGCGTCTCCACCACTGATTCTGCAGCTCCAGTGCCGGTGGCTGATGGGCTGAGCTGAGCTTGTCCTATCATGGACTTCTTCTGAGCAGCTGCAGAGGAACCAAAACAGCAAAAACACTTAGATTTTTCCATTTTAGTCTGAGGATGCAGCACAAGTGGAAACCACAACAGATGGTTGTTTAAAGCTGTTATAAAGTTATTCTTCTCTGACCTCAGAATAAATGAAGCACAAAGACTACCTTGGTACATATGCCAGGGGTATGCTCATTTGTAATTTTTTATTGGTTAGCTATTACTATTATGATGAACCAGGTTCTTGGAAGACCAATATATGTATATGCTAATGTATTGATATACTATATTTGAAATATAGCATATATATTTATACTATACTATATTATACTATAGTATACTATAGTATATATTTTATCTATGAAAAAAAATTGCTACTGTATATCAAGCTTGGACTGATGTGAAAGAAGAATATCTATTCCTTAGTCCTTATATGTTGGTTTAATAAAACTGTCAACACTCAGCCTTTGAATTACACTAGCTGGATAATATTATTGTATAGTTATTCCTCGACTTACAACCATAGATGTGGTCAGAATTTCTGTTGGAATTGGATCCAATTTTATGACAATCATGTGGTCATTAAACATATCCAGCTTCCCCAATGGTTTTTTTAAAAATTGGAAATAGGCAAAAAAACACAAACCCCCAGAAATCATGATGACTACAGGATGCTACATCTGATCCTGAATATGAGCCAGTTGCCAGATACGTGAATTACAATCAAGTGGCCGTGTGTGTGTGTGTGTGTGTGTGTGTGTGTAGTAACTGCAACTACATCTCATAAATAATTTTTTCCAAGGATATCATAACTTTGAATCATTGTTAAACAAATGGTCGTTAAGTCGAGGACTATCGTACCTGTATAAAGTCTAAGTTTAATTCATTATTTAAAAATTGGATCAAACTGTTGAAATGAAAGAAAATTATATAATTTCAGCAGCCTGATACATTGGTTTCTTTGTTATTCAACTCCCCCCTATAGTTAGAATTAGATACAATGTAGGTGTAGTTTTTTGTTTTTAGTGTTACTTCACATTTCTTGTTTCCATTTTTTCTTTTTCCTTTTTCTTTTCAGGAAGTTACCTTTTTTCTCCTTTCCTTAGGTAGTTTAGAACTGTTTCCCCCTTTTTTCAGTACATAGTTGTTTGTACAGTATAATATAATATATAATTAATATTTAGTCTTTGATTATATTTTACATAATAACATACAATAATCCTGCATTCATTAATAATATAGTTATAATCGTTACAGTTAAGATGCACAATATTATACTAGCAACTAGGGTTTTTTTATAAAATAAATGTTAATGGTTTTGAAGTGTATTAAAATCATATTTAAAAATAATAAATTAAGACTTCTGGGGAAGAAACCACAAGCTGAAAATGATACCCCAAAAAGTGGAGCCAACAACCACAGCGGAATGAAGAGGTGGACATCTCTTTGATAAAGCGAGGACTTGAGATTGACTACAAGTGCTCCAAACAGTTGCTCCTCACAAGGAGACTACAAGACAGTGATCTCTGGCAGATTTAGAACTCTGGGAGGTCAGGAAATAGATATCTTGCACACACTATAGTCAGTGCCTTCAGTGGGTTCATATAATTCCTTTTCTTATCACTTCTGAAATTTGTTTCTTAACTGCTTCAGGAAAAGCAGATGCTTTTTAGGAAGCTTTGTATTGACAAGCTTTATGATCTTGCCAGACCAAAACATTACCTTTAAACTCAATCTTAATCTTGTAAAAGTTTTAGTTTTCCCTGAAATTCTCTGAATCTCTATTGTTATCAGCTAAGGGCACAAATCAGGGACAGCCATTTTAATTTATGTTTAAGATCTATACCCTCTCCATTTTCCCATTAACTACTCTCGCTGTAATCTTTCTGTTTTTTGCCACAGAGTAGGCTACATGAAGTCTTACCAAAGCTAGTGTATGGAGTTAAAATAGCTTCTGAGCAACTGAGATACCTATGTCAACCTTTGTGCTACCATGACAATTTTCTGCAAATAATAATAATAATAATAATAATAATAATAAAAAGAATCTGCATTAGCTTATTTGAATTGAAAAATGCAGAGACAGGAAAAAAGAGGCAAATAAAAGTATAGAGAGATAATATAGCGTGGTGCTCATTCACAGCAGTCTAGCTTGACATAATGTCTATAATAGACTGAGGCTTTAGGAAATAAATGAACAGTGTGGCTGACTCAGCTCCAGCAATAGCAGTCATTTTTCATTCAGCTCTATGTCTCACACTAACATCACTCCAGAAGGAGGCAGAAGTGGCTCCCACAAGCACTATGAACTGTTGGCTTGGGGACCCACATCCCAACACGTCCTCCTTCAAATGGAAGGTGTCCATTTGAAGATGAGGTGAACCATTCCTGAATGATTCAGGATCATTCCAGAATCAGTAAAATTAACATTTAATATAGTAACTGAAGTGTGTCCCACCATTTCAGAGCACACATATTCATCCTTTTCCTGCTCTACACACAGATTGAGTACTGGTTTTGTTTTGAAGTAGACCAGTCCACCCCAAAAAAAGTGTATGTATGTGTGTATATGTGTATGTATATATGTATAGAAGAATTAGAAGAGTGGCAGTTAAAACATGTGTAAGGCAAAACTAATACACCTCTAGGGCTTCGGAAGGCAACTGTACAAGTGGAGAAAAGAGAAAAAGTTGAATAAAAGCATCAAGAGTGACTAATTATCTTTCTTGTGTGGGTTCTCTAGTTTAATAATTTACTACCACAAGAAAGCTATTATTTTTCCTGTCTTTTCTCCACTATTTAAATACTTAAAAGATCCAGTTTCATTAAAATAGTTCTATACATGAGGTAAATCATCCATGTCTGGACAAAAAGAGAAAAGACTTCTCCATAAACGAAGGGGAGGAACTGACGTTATCGTAGCTCTAATTTGTCAGACTCCAAATTTATTCCTAAACTTTATTATTGACTCTTAATATAATCTTTTGGGGATTATTTATGCAGATGTGTAATTGTACCATGGATGTTTTAATAACATTGTGATTTTAACCTGCTGAGTCTTTTATCGACTGCATTGGGTGAAAGAAAGAGTAACAATAAATCAATGTTCCCAATCTGGCATCCTGTCATTGTTTTATAGAGGCCCTCCTGTTATCTCCATGACGCCTGACCATTTTGAGGACATGGTAGAAATGTTAGTCTAAATCTATGCCTAAAATGGATGGTTTGGAAAAACTGCACCTTACTCTTTGTAAAATCTTAAATTAGGATAGCTTGTCTCAAGTCCCTCTACCCATGAAGTAGCTCACTCTTAGCTTTCTCCCATTATTAGGAATCATTGGATGCATTTTCTATTATTACATGAGCACTATAAGGAAAGGAGAGAGAGAGAGATAAGGTACCAATTCGGCCTGCATCTTGCAGCTGGATTTTCAGCATCTCCATGGGAGTAGTGACAATCACCTGGCAGGTCCCTGCCCCACAACCGGCCAGCATCTCTTTCGGCAGTGTCAACTTGCCCCTGGCAAAAAGACAGGGAAGAAAGAAACAAGCACACAAGAAAATCAGGTAGGCTATCCAACCACCCAGCATAATCTGATTTCAAGCAGCAACAACAGCAGCAACAACAACAAACCAGACAAGTTTTCTTCTTTCAGTCAAATGCCCAGTTTTTACTGCTAAGGAATCAAATGACAAACAAACTGTAGAGAATGAGAGTCCTCAAACCTGTCCTGTTTGGTCTTCTTGATCATGAATGCAATGGCATATAAAATCTGAAGACTACTAGCTCAATAACACAGCACTGCAGCACAATTTTGAAAGACCAAAGGCTTTTTTCTAATGAACAAAGACAGCACTCAGAAAAATGAAATATATACTGTCCTTGCTTTTATTCAAAGACAATTTCTATGTTGTTATTTTAGAACAAAAACTACAGCCAGATTTATCCAAGCACACTCTTTGGCAAAACACAGAGACATAAACAAATAAACCACGAACATTGGAAGCAAGGAAAAAACATTTTTTCCAGGGGAATTAGTTATGTTAATCTGTAAAGCTAGATGTCTCTCTAAGAGGTTGACAAGAATCCTGTTTTGGAAATAAAGCCACTGCAGTGCCAGGCAGTAAATCTCTCCCTTACAGTATTTTGGCTCTCCAGAAGTGTAATGCAAATCATACTACTACATACAGCTGTCATCACCTGATGACATTACAAAGTCAAAATGTAATAGGAGACTGTAGCCACAGGAGCATCATCACTATCAGAGCAAAGGAGGATAACAGGAAAGGAATTTGGTCTTCTTAGTCAAGCAACACTTTGAGAAAGAAGTCACTTTCAAGGAGGACAATATAAGGGGGATGAAGGAGAAAAGCAACTGCATCATTGGTCATCCCTTTAACCCTGAGGCATATTGGCTTTAAGTTTTAGCCCTTTTCCATCAAACTACAATCTACTGTTGTAGAAGTTTGTAATCTCAAAAAGCTCATAGAGTGCCTATAAAATTTGCCACCATATTGTATGATTTTCATGAGAGAAAAGAAAAATTATTAAATACATGAGGATTAAATGAATTAAATATTAAACTATTTGTTTTCCACTACTGGCTACAAACAAATAGGAAGTTTCACATAGTTTTGATAACTTAGCTTAATATAAGGGATCAAATCTGAAACTCTTAGCCTCTGATACTAGGCAAAAGCAGAGCAATTCACAGTGTTGGGAACAGAACAGGCTGAAATCCCATCACACTCAAGTCATCAAGAGGTTATCTTCAAAGCCAGAATTAAAAGAATACGCTACTTGATTAAAAAACAAAGCCCTCCCATACTCATGCCTCCTAGTAGAGTTCAGAGACTTTCTGTTTTCTTCTTTTCAACGTAATATTTAACTTCATGACCAGAAACATTTTATTATATTTATATGGTTTTTTTTGAAGGGACTTTTGGCAAGGCATCCATGACCAATGACCAGCCTAATCAGAAAGAATGATCTGAAACAATGTTTCCGCATTTTAATATGTACTCATTCTTTTGCAGTTTTTTAATATCTGTTACTGTACATGGTGGAAAAAATAGGAGACCGTTAAATCAATTTAGTTACACTGAATAAAGAGGATCAGGAAAACATAGTTTAGGTAAGCCTAGCATAAATCACACAGAGATCCGGAGTGGAACCCTCTTCCTAAGTGCACAAGCTGGCCTATTTCTGGCACTAAGGTTAATTTGTCACGTCTGAGAGAATTCAGAGCAGCCAAAGATCTTGGCTACCAGCCATTAGCTAGAGCTAGAAATGAGGTGGTACATTGCCCAGTTATGTCTTCAAAGCCAACACCACATAGCTGAAGCTTAGCATCTGTGATCCATCAAAATCTTCCCTCTGTGGGAAGCCTGGAGTAGTATAACATTCATCCCCTTACCTAGAGGGACTGCCACTGCTTCAAGTTTCCTCTCCGGCTCAGAAAAATAGCTTCAGGCAACCACATGCAGCCAGTTCTTCAGTCTGCATGATTGCTGCTTAGGTGCGGAGTTCTCTCATCTGAGGAGATTATAGTTGTAAGGCCACAGCAGAGATGATCAAATCACTAAATATAGATATCTCCTTTGAGAATATAGGAAGGAATTTTCACTGCACCCAAGTCACATTGGTACAAAAAGAAAACAGAGTTGGCAACATCCTTTTTAAACCATTAAAGCAATCAATTCCCTCCTTGAATAGAATCCGTCAGGGAATCAATTCTCTAAGGGACTAGTTTTCTGTATTCGTTTTTTCTCACAAAATAACTCTTAACTCCCTCACAGGTTTATATTTTCTTTTGAATATTTGTTGAAAATTATTTTTGCGTACTCAAAAACTGAGAAGTGGGCACTAGCTACTTTAAAAATACTTTTACTCCTTTTATGATGAGCTACAATATTTTAAAATTTGAAGTTAGTTTGTCACTTGCCTTCAAAACTTTTCCCCACATTTTTCACTGAAACGTGACTGAAATAATCTTAGTTTCTGGATCAGGACGTGCAGAAACTAGGTTACAGCCTGCTTGTGATATCTATTTTTGACAAATGTTGAGCTTCTCCTGATTAGTGGAAGGCTACTTTGGAAAAACTCTCCAAATATCTTGGAAAAACAATTCCCAGCATTTCTAATTAGCTAGGCTGAAGTCATTCTGGAAGCTGTAGTCTTATGGATGCTGCTTTGAAAAATACTGTTCTAAAGAATGCTGGATAAGTAAAATTAATCTAATTTTTTACAGTATAATCATTAATTTTATCACCACAATCATCATTTATAATCCACTTTTCCACTATGGGTACTTAAAATGCATAATTCATTAACCAGAAATCCCTTAAATAAGTCTTTACAATTTAAAAGTCTTCAGTAAGTAAACTGAAGACTGATGGTAGACCCTTAAAAAAAGGAGAACCTACCATATTTAGCAAAAAAAACAAAAAACAAAACCCACCACTCCATGAACATAATAACAGCTGCACTTAAAATAAACAAATTAAATATTCAGTTTTAATTGAAACAATTGAATTGAAACAATTTCCCAAGAATAATATGAAGTTAGAAAAAAAATACCTCTCATAACTAAAATTGGCTTATATATTTCAGGCTTTTAAAGTGATAAAGAAAAGGTTGGAGGTGATCTTCAGAATTTCCCCCATTCCATTGGGCTACCACCCTTTTGGCAGAATTAATCTAAGCTGTTTTTACAAACTACTAAAATGGATTTTGAATATGGAGGTGGGGTGGTAGTGACTACAGTTAGGTTTTTGAAAATATGGGTACTTCAGCAGAATGGTTGTTACAACGTGGCTAGCCAATCAAAGAACATCTCTTTACCAGAAAGTGAATTGATGAAGATACTTCCTGGATGCTATGCCATAGAGAAACCAGTCATTGTAAGCACAAGTTCTCTCTCATTTTTGTTTGTTAAGCAAAACAGTATCACTTACAAGAAACATAAAAAGGAGGTATCAATTTCCCTGCTGATTAGGATAGGATGCATAAAGAAACACTAGAACCATGCTTAATAGATAGGAAGGGGAAAAACAAAGCTCAGCAAATATATTTGGTCAACCCTAAACAGCAATGTGAAGGTCAAGATAAAAAGAATAAGATTATATTGCACCACAGGAAGGAGTCAATACTAATGAAGATAAAGTTCCTTTGGAAAAAGTAATAGATAGTTCGTGTTTAGTGACCACAACTTGGTCATTAAGTGAAGTGGTTGCTAACTGAAGCCACAACTATGCTTTCACTCTTACTTCAGCTTTACAGACCTGCAAAAGCTTGGTCGTAAACTTACTTTTTGATCACTGTCGTAATAGCAGACAGTCACTAAATGAGGCAGTCACTAAACAAAGATAATAGTCAGAACATTTTTAAATGTTTGAAAACATTTACAAAAATATTGTTTTTTACTAGCAATTTCTGAGTCACAGTACCCAATGGGACCAAATGATAGTGTGCATATGCTCCAAAATCGCCTGTAGAAATTATGCAGTGTAATGCTAGATACTATTTTCAGACTGTTGCAAGTACATATCGGTATTTTTCTGACTACAAAGTCCTATAAATATTTGTTTAAATACAAGTTTCACAGTGCTTGAGAGGATTTGTGGCCTTTGACAATTCTTCTTAGCCCTCATGAAATCCACCAGCATTTGGTATAAAATATAACTAACACCTTGAACTGGGTCACATCTGTTAGAGTGATTGGAGATACACAGCATGTTTTGTTGAAGGCTGCCATGGGAACTGTAGTTAAACAATAATCGAACAACTCATTCCAACATCTTATTTTAGGCTAATTTTACCATTAGTATATGGTAATATGGTTGACAGTGGAACCAATTCTTCAGAGAAGTGCTTCCCTTTATTAAGGATATTTAGGCAGATATTGTGGATGGCTTAATGGAGATTTCCAAGAGATTCTAAAAGGAAAAAACATAACCTATATAATGAAATTATCTAGAGAAGGACATGGTTATGTCTCGGTTTACTGGGCTTACTTTATCCCCAATGGTAACTGAATGTTCCCACTTAGGATGGCCCCTGACTTGTTACACTTTTTAATCAGAACTTTTAGGGTATTTTTACACTTCTTGTGGTTATTTATCATTCATGGTTGTTTGTAAGTCACAGTACTTGGGGCACAGACAAAATGTAAGTGGGGATATAATTAAAAATAATTAATAGGGCAATAGTTCTCCTAGCAACAATCAGCAAGTTAGAAAATTAATGCAGCACATACATTACAGTGCACACTATGCAGATAAATAAAGGGGTTAATTATGGTCATGGAATACCTAGGCCAGGGGTCAGCAACCTTTAACACTCAAAGAGCAACTCATGCCCATTTCCCATAGAAAACAAAACAGTCGGAGCCACAAAACCCGGGTGGGCGTGGCCACTCCAACCAGTCACATGATCCCCCCCAGCCGTGCCTACCCAAGTTTTGTGGCTCCATGTTTTGTATGGGAAATAGGTAACTCTCTCTCTCCCTCTCATCTCTTTCTCCCTCTATCTCCCTCTCCCTGTATCTTTCTCTCTCACACCTTTCTTTTTCTCTATCTCCCTCTCCCTCCCTCCCTCCTATCTGTCTTTTTCTCTCTCTATTTCCCTCTCGTTTCTCTC
>JANHFT010002663.1:74833-96997 GCA_032467955.1 Pseudoxenodon macrops | reverse complement strand
AGAGAGAGAGAGAGAGAGAGAGAGAGAGAGAGAGAGAGAGAGAGAGAGAGAGAGAGAGAGAGAGACAGAGACAGAGAGAGAGAGACAGAGAGAGAGAGAGAGAGAGACAGAGAGAGACAGAGACAGAGAGACAGAGAGACAACCTAAGAACAAATCCCAGGGCTACAGAGAAGATCCCAAGCTGTGCCTGGCTCAGGGAGGACAAAGGAAAGGGGTATAATTAATGCTAGGATGACCCACTTTCCTGAAATCCCTCAGAGAAGATAGTCCAGCATTTGCCAAGCCTTCTTTGTCTTTGGAACATTTTAAACTTTCATCTGCTCTATCCAACTAAGGCCATAATAACTAAAGGCCATAATAACTAAATGGGAAGCTTGGCATTCTGCAAAGCAACAGTTGACTCTAACGCAATTGTGATTTAGAAAGACACTGCTGCTTCCGTTGACAAATTGGCTATACAACTAAGAACTCCATGCAACATTCATTCTTTTACTAGCCCTTCCCCAACAAGTCCATGCTAATGCTTCTAATTAAAATAGATATGATTACATAATCTTTCTTGGCATATACAAGGAGGACCATGAAGCACTGTTTTGTCTGTATTACTGAGTCAACCCAAGGAAAATTCAACTGGTACATTTTAACAACAAATTATGAAGAGGTCTGCATAATCTAAAAACCTGCATGCTTAATGCCATTTGTATGCTGTCCAGTGTGTCATTTTTTGAAAGATGGATAGCCATATAGCCTTGATAAATAAATAAGTAATACCACAAGCTTCTTACTTTATGGGATTTTTGTTGTATGGGTAGAAACATCAGTTTTTACCAAAAATTAAATCACTACTAGAATACAGAAGTGTTTAGTGGCATAAAGACAAAAGTACAAGCTGCTAGGAATGTTAAAGATGCCCCAGGGTTGCCAACTAATGGCAAATCATTATATTATAGTATTATCTATTCAGACTCTTCTATTTCGACCATTAAGCTAAGACCATCAAGGGTGACCGTCAAGAGAAAGTGCAATGCACCAGCCAGATGTTTCTAAAATATTTGCCTGCAAGTTTAGACAGTTCAAGTTTTAAGTATGAATGAGCTCTGCTGTCTCAGCACTAGCACTAGCACTTAGGAATTATATACCACTTCACAATGCTTTTTACAGCCCTCTCTAAACAGTTTACAGAGTCAGCATATTGCCCCCAACAATCTGGATCCTCATTTTACCCACCTCAGAAAGATGGAAGGCTGAGTCAACCTTGAGCTGATTAGAAACTGCTGGCAGCAGTGGTGGGATTCAAATAATTTAAAAACCGTTTCTCTACCCTAATGATTTCTTCCAACAACCAGTTCGCCAAACTGCTCAGAAAGTTAACTGGTTCTCCCGAAGTGGTGCGAACTGGTTGAATCCCACCACTGGTTGGCAGTCAGCAGAGTTAGCCTGCATTACTGCATTCTAACCATTGTGCCACTAATGCCATTTATCCACAGCAAACTGGCATTAAAACTATTTTGCAATGAGTATAGACCAATTTTGCTTTAGAAGAAGGCGTGGGGACAAAAATAACTATCTGCCTCAGGAGTGAACAAGGGCTGGTGTTTTGCTTCCCCTATGGCTAGGCAAGTATGCAATTTCCTACTTTACATAGTTTGCAACAGCATGGAATGTATGAGTGGGAAGGGGACAAGATTGTGCCAATTTTTGCTTCTATTTGCATTTTTCAAGGTAAAAAAAACCAAACCCGAAATGAAAATCCTAAGCAAAGCTAGCTATATCAAAATGGTCTGGCATTGGCTGTTCTTATGCTGCAAAGTCCCTGGATGGCACTTTGGTAGAGCACAAAGTAGATCAATACATGTATACTGAATGGAAGAAAAGTTCATTTTGTTCCCAGTGGTTAGAAATGGTTTGCCCGTTTCACTACAAATCCAGGGATGAGGATGAGGTTATTCTTAATAAGATGTCTGTCTATCTTGAACAGTCTACTTTGCAGCAGTTCTGTGCTATGGAAACAACTTGGCAAAGACTGATTTTTGGCTGGTTCCCAATCCAAAAGGAAAGTAGGAGAAGAAGCTGAGAGCTGAGCAAGCTGGAGGGAAATTTCATGCAATTATTATTCACAAGCTGGTCCAAACGGGTGACCTGGCAGTCTCTGAGCTGCTATTCAGAAATAGCATTAGGATGGTGCATGAGAGGCTGCAAAGGAATCCAGCATTTTTCTAACAAGGAAGGAAGTTTTTAGTTTTCTGGATTTCCCACACTTACAAGAGAACGCCTCGTTCAAGCCTTCTTGTTTGTATCCCAGTGAGCTGAAGGTTCATTTAGTGATGGTTCAAAGTTACAACCTGACTGATAAAAGTGACTTATAACCATTTTTCACAGTTACGACCTTTGTAGCATCCCCATGGTCATGTGATCAAAATCCAGATGCTTGGCAACTAGTTCATACTTATGACTGTTGCTGTGTCCCAAAGTTATATGATCACCTTTTGCACCTTTTGTGGCCAACTTATCAGCTGCAGCGATTCACTTAACAACTGCGGCAAAAAAGGTTGTAAAATGGGGCAAAATTCACTTAACAAATGTCTTACTCAACAACAGAAATTACAGGCTCAACTGTGGTTGTAAGTGGAGGACTATCTGTACTCAATTTACCACAATTTTGATCAAATTTTCTATTGCTAGGCAAGGTGGTTGTTAATTGAGTCATGCATGACTTTATGACATATTTTGCCATAGTTGTTAAGTGAATCATGCAGTTATTAAGCAAATCCAGCCCTCCCCATTGACTTTGCTTGTTGGAAGACAGCTGGGAAGGTGACAAGTGGTGATCACACAATCCCAAGATGCTGAAATTGTCATAAATACATGCCTGTTGCTAAGCACCCAAATGTTGATCACATGACCACGGGGATGCTGTGATGGTTGTAAGTGTGAGGACTGATTGTAAGTCACTTTTTTCAGAGGTATTGTAAAGTTTAAATGGCTATGGAACACATGGTTGTAAGTCAAAGAGAACCTGTACTTTTTACTCTCAGTTGGTTGCTTCATTGCCCTGATCATAAGATACTCAACCTAGAGAGTAACAACTGCTCTCAACTCAACTGTCATTAGAAATACGCATTCACTCTATGTACCAGCCCTCCAGGTAGTTAAAAAAAACTTTGACATCACCAGGTACTTTTAATGCCGCCACTCCCTGTTTTCCTTTTCTGAGAAGCTACAAAAAAGCTGTTACAGCATTGTTTCAAAGATCATTAAAACAGGACAGGGATTTATGTAATCAAATCTGAAAAGTAACTTTATCTAGGCTATCCAATGCTGCAGAGTAAGCTATGGTACTCTGGTATGCTGCATAAACTCTTCTGAGCAACCGATAAAAATGTTTACTCTTGCAAATCTTTAGTACTATAACCTAAATGAGATTCCAATTGTAGCTACACCCTTCTCATTACAGGAATTACTTCAAGGTTTATAGCTGTTAGAACTGAAACTATGTGCCTCTAATCTTAGACTATACCGTTAAATGAAGGTGCGCCAAGATAGACAGAAGGTAAATTAGCTAATGTAATATGGCTAAAATGTTTCTTCTGCTCTGTACACTTACATTTCTTTTTGTCACTGCTGTTGCAAAACCTCTCTAGCTTTAACAGATATATGGTAAGTAGATTGGCAAGCAGAGGATGAGAAAATGTTTATTTACCAGATTTCAGCTTCTTGTGAGGTTGTAAAAAGTCACAAGTTTTTATCTAGAAAAAAAAAGCTCCAGCATTTCTAACATCAATAATTAAGTTCAGGAACTTGCTGTTTCTCAATTATTGTCCATACTGATATGTGGGAAACTGGACAAAATTTTAAAAGTCAACAGGTTTTTTTAATAATAAATAATTTTAATAACAACAAACACAGTTGGTATATGAAATGATTTTATCAAGAAATGGTGTGTGTATAATATATTCAGGTTCATTTGCTTTCTAAAGTTGTGATTAATATTAATGAAAGTAATTGAATTAAAATTTTCATTAAAAAAAATCTTTATTTCTAATTGCCAGCCTGATGCAAGTTATATAAAGTTTTCTCATACTTAAGTGGTGACAAAAAAAATTGAATTGTAATTCATAGAAGAATGTCTGCTGATCTTTATTTCACACTTGAAAAATTAAGCCACGATAGGCCTTCTTTTCCTGGCTGCCACCTAGAATCCCTTCTAAATCACCGCATTTCAGTGGTAAGAAACACTAATTGCTATAAAGCAACTAAATGCACATAATCTATATGGCTAAAACCTAGCAACTTCTAATCTAGATGCAACATTTTTAATAAGATTTCTTTCTGGAATTAATTATTTGTGACCATGAAATGAAATACTGACCTCTGTACATCCCAAAATATCCTTCAGACCGGATTGTTTTAATAAGGCAGTCAGACCTGTTGGAAAGATGAAGCAAAGAGTTATTAGTCATTAAAATACTAAAAACAGAGAATAATAGAGTTGGAAGGGACTTTGGAGGTCTTCTAGTCCAACCCCCTGCTCTGGCAGGAAATCCAATACCATTTCAGACAAATGGTTCTCTAATCTCTTCTTAAAAACTTCCAGTGTTGGAGCATTCACAACTTCTGGAGGCAAGTTGTTCTACTGATTAATTGTTCTAACTGTCAGGAAATTTCTCCTTAGTTCTAGGTTGATTCTCTCCTTGATTAGTTTCCATTCATTGATTCTTGTCCTACCCTCAGGTGCTTTGGAGAATAGCTCGACTCTCTTTTCTTCTCAGGTAACCCCTGAGATATTGTAACACTGCTATCATGTCACCCCTAGTCCTTCTTTTCATTAAACTAGACATACCCAATTCCAGCAACCTTTCTTTATATGTTTTAGCCTCCAGTTCCCTAATAAACTTTGTTGTTGTTATCTGCGCTCCTTTTGGAGTCTTTTTTACATCATGGTGACCAAAACTGTTCAGCCTTCTCAAAGTCAGGATACTTCTTATGTGGGAGAGCAACTGCCATCCACATAACCAGTTGACTGGACTTGCAATACAGCATATATGAGAACAAACAGATTGGAAAGGATGTGCCAACAGTTTCAGTGTCTAGATGCCAGGCTGTCATGTGCAGGGAAAGGAAAGGAAATAGTGATACTTGTTCACACTGTAAATTGCATGAAAAGTCATTCTGAGGCATGCTTCAATTTGACAGCATTGCTCAGCTAGTTGGCACCCAATGACAAGCTCTGTTCAACATTACAACATAAACTCCCCCCTTTGCTAATGTATGTCTTGACATTGAACACAAGTTTGTAAGTTACAGTGCTTGTATTATGATGTCACAGTGCACATTTTGTCACTTGCCATCTCTTGATTACCCTCAGCACATGCCTACATTGGAAAACTCTCTAACAACACTATGCGGGTTCTTATTTTCAACCTGTTTAAAAACAGATTCTCCTTTGATAAGTGTTACAGAACCCCTTTAAAAAATAAGAACAAAAAAAAGTTGAGATATAATGAAGAATAAGAACATTTCACTCTCAAGAATAATTTTATTTTCATAAGAAACATCAATTCCTTTGAGAAACATCTGAAGCTAAATAAAAACAGCCATAAGCAAAGTGTTTCCCCAGCCACCTATTTACTGAAACTTTGGGTCATATAAAACCTTGATGAATGATTCTTTTCATACTTGAGTAGACTTCAAATATGTGGTCTTCAAAAATTATTTGCATGCTAAGTGATCTAATTTTAGGTAAATTGTAGTTATTATAAGCAGGATATTTCTTTCTTTAAAAAATAATTTTACAAGTTGATCATTTCTGTAGTAACAGTATAATTATTTGTGAGATATCTGAATTCAGCAGGGACTTTTGTTGGAAGACAGGCTCTTGAATATAAGCAGAATGTTGACAATTTTGGAGGGAGGTGGAGAAAAAAAAAGAAAAACCCTATGAAGTTTCCTTTGTCTCATAAATGCAGAGTTAACTAACAACAAGCCAGGTGGGAAAGAGAGGCAGTGTATGAAGACCCTTCTTCTCATCTATCTCTCATAATTTTCCTCAGTGCCAAAAGGCTCAAAAGTGCAAAGAGGTGGTGATTTCTAAAATCAGTTTTATAATAAAGCTTGAAGACCATTTTTCTCTAGCCTGAAAATACCTGATGTGATAATGTAATTTGTTTAACAGGCTGAAATTTATCTTCCCATCTGTCAGGGGAACTGTAGTCAACAGATTCGATTAAACAAAGCTCTTTTTAAGGTTCCCATTCCATTGCTTCTCTCATTTTATGTGTTAACCATCTTTGATTGTCAGCATAGACTGCATTAATCCTTCAATGACCTTGCTGCTTGAAACATGAAAGGGCAATACCCAGGCAATGGAATGATGTTTTTAATGTTTTTATCCTACAATAATCCTAGGAGATAAATCAGGCCGAGGAAATGAGTAGCCCAAAATAGATCCAGTGATCTTATGTTGATGACTAAGTGGGAAATAGAACTCAGATTTTCCAAGTCCAAATTGGAAACTTTTATCCTTCTATTTTGTCCAGATATAAAAGGATGATGACTTCAATTGGCACATCCAACCAATATCCTTTAGGCATGTTGATTACAGTACTCATCACACGAGCACGTCAAAATTATCACAAAATAGATATTTGGAAAGGCAAATACAGAATGTAATAAAACGTTTACTGTGTTCAGCTCCTGATGTTTGATTGTGTTATACAATCATGGGCTACTTTCAAGGCAGATACATCTCTGAATATTTCCCTGAATTTTTAAGAACCTTTCAAGTATATTTGAAGCTATGCCATTATTGAAAGCATTGAGGAATCTGATAAGGAAACATCTCTGAAATGATGACCCAATGGGTCACGGACCGTCTAATATATTAATGCACATCTGGTTCCAGATTGTACTCACAGAGGGCTCAACTGTTCTTCAGTAGACTAGAGGGATGGTGCTAAAGATTCAGCCCTCAGCTCCATACTTTAAAAAAGTTTTATGGATGACTTGTGGAGAGAATACTTATTAAATTAAATCTGTAGGTGAAATAAAAAGGGGTGCGGATAAAATAATTTGGTGTAATGATCAGAACACCAAGCTAGATACCAAGAAATTGTGATTCTATTCCTGTCTTAGGCACAAAGTGAGTCGAGTGACCTTGGGCCACTCACTCTCTCAGCCCTAGAACAAGGCAAGAACAAGCCACTTCTAAAAAAAACTTGCCAGGAAAGCCGCAGGGACTTGTCCAGGTAGTCATCATGAGTTAAAATTAATTTGAAAGAATGAATAAAAAAGTGCCTACAGGACAGAAGTAAGATTGAAGATGATCTTAATAGGATTGCAGTCCAAAACAGCAAATGAAATGTTAGGCTTCATTAACAGAAATATATTTTCCAAGTCACACAAAGCTAACATTTCATTTCATTGTCTGTTATTGAATCTTGCCTTAGATACTGTGTACCGTTCTGCACACTTCACTGTAAGGAGGATTCAGACAAATTGGTAAGGCTTAAGGATGACAAATTATGTCTGATGAAAGAGATGGAATTGGGAGTGTTTAGCTTTGAGAAGAAAAAAAATGATAGGATATGATAGTACTCTTCAAGTATTTGAAAGGATGTCAGACAGAAGAGGGTCATTAGTGATTTGTATATGTTGGAATAGAACTGGAGGAAAATCCAAGCTCAGTCTACAGTTAGCTACGAAAACTCAGTGGATGACTCTGAGCCAGACCTTTTCTCTCAGCCCAACCTACCTCACAGGGTTGTTGTGGGGGCAGAAGGAAGGGATATCCCTATGAAAGCACCTACAGAAAAGGATTAGGGAATGGGAATCTAATCAAATAAATAATTATGTTGAATCATCCTAAAGAGTAGAACGTTAATCAATTAAGTTACAGGAAGGGAGATTTTAATTGAAGTGGGGAAAGATTTCCTAATACAGTTGAATTAATTACTCTGAGAGAGGGTAAGAAAACTAGTTTGGTTTAGTGGTTAAAGGCAACAGGCCAGAAACCATGGGACTCTGAGTTCTAATCTAGCCTAAGGCATAAAAGCCAGTAAGATGACTTTGGGACAGTCACTCTCTCTCAGCCCAACCATCTCATAGGGCTACTGTTTTGAGGAAAATACAAGGAGGAAAGAATATTATACAGTACATGTTTGCTGCCTTCAGTTATTTAATAAAAGAGTATAACAATCTGATAAATAATTTCTTTGTTTACTTACTACAAGTGCATTTACAAGTATTCCAATAGGAAATGGCAAACACCAGAGTTGCTCATCTATCACTGATGCTTTAATATGGATTCTTGCACAAAGCAGGGTTGGATTCAATGGCTAGAATGATTTCTTCTATGACTATCGGTATTTTAGTTTATTTATTATGTATTAAAATTTATTATAGTTACCCAATAGATTAAATGGGCTATGTCTCTTTTAGCAATAAAGCAGAAATGTCTCTCATAGCAACCCAACTCCTTAAGATTATTATAAATTACCATAATAGCTCTAAAAGAACCCTCAATTAACCAAAACACTGTAATGCAGTGTTAGTATCTTCGGATCGAGGTTCTACTAAAACTATGCAGCCTGGAGAATCTCAGTAAACAGCTCCACAGGATTTTTGTGCAAATATTACATAAGCAGTTCATGCAAAGGGACAAGTGATTAAAAAATAAGAGTGCTTTCTTTTGTCTTTAAATCTGTGGGATACTTACATACTGGTGTACATCTTGTGGCCATTCTGTTGGTTCTGTAAACGTGTTTTTGCCAAGTCAATAGGAAACACACAGGTGACCCCAATGAGCCCAGCTATGCCTCCATTGATCAGCTTGGCAGGTAAACTGTAAGGAAAAGAGCACAGGGGTTCATTCCCAAGAGAATAGCAAACCAGCCACAAAAGGCAAGAGAAATGTAGATAAATGCCAGGCTGTAGCATTTTGGAAGATTTTAGTACATTCACAGCAAGTTTCATAGACTAGAGACCATTGAATCAGGACTATATCTGATAAAGGGGGGAACTTATCACTTGACTGACTGCGTTACAAAAGACTTACCGGTAACTCTTTCAAAACTGATCAAACCCTACCCCTATTAATTCAAGAACATTTTCTGTTCTCTGTATGTGCGGTTATTTCCTTTAACTTTATTTTTCAGAAATCCTTTTGTAACATTTCTGAAAATCCACACTCCAATTGTATATTAAGCTTGGCTCTCATATTTATTTCCACAAGGCCACAGAGGTTAAGAATTTAGATAACAGTAGGTTCCCCTACTTTACTACGGTGATTTCCTTTTGCTTAACCTTAGTTTAATAAGTCAAATTTAGCTAGGTACATACAATGCTGTGCCTGAAATGTTACGGTTTACAACCCACAATGCAGTGGTGAAGTCCATTTTTTAAAACTACTGGTTCTGTGGGCGTGGCTTGGTGGGTGTGGCATGGCTTGGTGGGTGTGGCATGGCTTGGTGGGTGTGGCATGGCTTGGTGGGCGTGGCAGTGGAAGGATAGTGCAAAATCTCTATTTTGATTCCAGCCTCAGAAAGTGTAGCATATTCTGCTCAGCCTGTATCAAGAATGTTTATTGGATGGGAAAGGACAAAGGGAGACAAGAGAGAAAATACAGGCAGTTGGTTAAAGAACTCTGAGGATTTTCAAAATATAGACAGTTGGAGGTATATCATGTGGAGTTGTAAGACAAAACAAAACGTGCGAGTTTGTAGGTCAAATATGGGCTTTATAAAATATGACCTTTCCTCCAGATCAGCCACTATACCATCTAAATCACATTGGGTCACTTTGGAAATTTACAAGATTAGAAAAACATCTCAGAGTATATATTCTGGTGTGAATCCATTCTGTTGCACAAATCTTATAAAACTGATTAGAAAATATTCCTGCATACAATGTAGAGCCGTTAATCTTTACATGAGCCTAAATTTAAAATGAAAAGAAATAAAATACTGGTTTCATTTTGAACACTTGATGCTTGAATCAAATACAGGAACTGTTTAAGATTTGTTTATGAGTAGCGTGCAATTCTGAATTTATAGTTCTTTGTAAAGAATCTTCATATTCTGCATTTTTCTAAAAGTTGTCCCAATCAAAAAAGGTACCAGTACAAAGAATTGGTAATTCTCTTACAACTGCATATCTTCTTGTGGTCATCATTTATAAACATGGTGATTTGTGTATGTGAAATCCTATTCAGAACCTTCTAGCATTGATAGGGACCCATCACTCTACAACTACCGTAGTACAACACCTACCAACATCTACAAACAAATTCCTAAGACTAATGCAGTAGATACAAAAGAGCAATAATATTATCATAAGACATGCCAAGTTAGAGGGCAGGTTGTAGAAACTTCTGCCAAGTTTTAAGTTTTAGGATGGGACTCTAAATAGGTATATCACTCTTGTATATGATTTTCAGAGACCATGATAAAGAACTCTTCTCTAAAAACATTAGATGGGATGGCACTAATTGAATAATCAACTCTAAGTAGACAATTCAGATTCCTGACAAACCTATCCTACTTTTCTTTATGGGGGAAGGAGAAGTATTAGGTTATGATATGATAATTGTGGAGCTAAGCAGAATAGAATATTGTACCCAGAATGCCTTTTAACAAAGGGAAATAAAAAAGAAAAGCTAGGTCAAGATTTTGGAAGCTGTCAACTGAGTTCCAGGGTTCAGATGAACCTTGTAGTGAATTCAGAGGTTTACTGAAAATTAGATTCCTTAGGGAGTTTACAAAGCAGAAAAATCAAATCCATGCCTAGACAACTCACCAGAGAATGTAATGGCATACTAAGTATCTGCTTAACAGAAAACAAGCAGGAATTCAGTTCTGTTTTAAGGTTTTTTTTAAACAAACATACCTGAGCATCCTTTATTATTGTGACACCACAAATCAATCCAGTATTTAAATAGTTGTCACAGTTTAAATCCTATAAAATCACATTTTATCTAAGAATCAACTGCAAATATTTACAATATGAAATATTGTGATTTATTAAAGGAATTGCTATGCCATAAGTAATGTTACTGTATTGGGGATATAGCTTGATAACCGTATTGCAATATATATGCATTCTGACCATAAAAAAAGATTCAGTTACTTTACAAGTAATATGCAAAGATACTTTTTAAAAAAATATCTAGAGAAACTGAAGGAATATATTATATAATTTCAAATCTTACTTCAATGACCTTTTTATTCCTCTGTTAGAGGAAGTATATATACAAGACCATGGACTATCATTATTTCTGATACACATATAAACTCCTCTTCATCTTGCACCCTCTACAGTTTTTCATTGTTTAATCTTTCTATCAATCTCACCTGTTAGTTACATTATTCCTTTGGAAGGCTATGCCTCTTTCCATTTGTATCCAGTGAACAAATATGCACATTTGCAATACAAATCATTCTCATATAGATACTGTAATAATCTTCTATTGTATTGCAGCTACTGGTTACAATTCCCTCCTATTTTTATTCTGGAACTATAACATAAACAAACGTACACGTTGCATTTCACACAAAATCTCAACTTCCTATGTATTCAGAAACCCTCCTTTATAACCAGATGTAGAAGATGTATAAAAAACAAAAAACCCACACATTTCTATAGGATGGTCTCCCCTAATTGTACCAATTTTGAGAAATTGGTCTAATATCTAGATGGTATTTAATACAATGGCCAATGAAAATGAGTTTATAGAAGACAGATTAGGGAAAAGAGAAGTAAAGGTAAAAGGAAGATGTATTTTAGAGTTAGAGTTAAAAGAAAATGGACTATGTGAAAACAACACAAAGGAAAAGAGAAAATAACAGAGAGGAACAGAAAAAACCTCTTACCTAATCTGTTTATCAGCCATTTAATTCAGTTCTGATCTTGTAGAAACAAGATTTAGTCTTCCAAAAGTCTTCTAAACCTTTGGGGTTACAATCACTTAATTCTGCCGTTGATTTTCTAGAAAAAGATGGAAACAACATTAACATTATTGCTTCTAGTCATGGTTATCTTTGTATACAGTAAGAATACTTTGATAAATGTTTTCCACATATTTCCAAGAGCTGATGAAATTTCATACAAAAATGGCTAAAGTGAAGAAAAATTATTCCAATTGGCCACAAATGGTAAAATAAAAGCATTATTTTTATACTTCAAGCACATTACTTGTGCTACATCTGACCATTCTTTTAATTTTGCAATCCATATGAAAGACACAAGCAAGCCATTTCCTGCTGTACTGCTAACCTTAACTCATGGGAAATATCATTTAGGTATTTGAGGTATTTACCAAACAAAGTTATTTCATTCAGAATAGAAATTAAGTACATTCAGTTTTCAATGTATTCTCAGAAAGATCATTTCAAGCTCTTCCTGCTACTTACTGAAGCAAGTCAACAAGCTCAGCTGAAAGAATGACAGCAAAATCCTCTCCACCCACCTCCCATACGGCACTAAGCATTTGCCAAATGTGCTGGCTCTGTGGAAAGAATCACAAGAGAAGCGAGGCTGCCTGCCGAAAATTGTTGCAAAGGATACAAGGAAAATAAAGAGCGAAAGGAGACAAATGGTTGTTATTTCTGCTTCACACGAATGTCCCATTAAGTAACTATGCAGCAAAAGAAGTAGCAGCATTCTTATGCAAATCCAGAAAAAAAAATTGTATTTAAAACAGAGTTGGTTGGATTTTCAAGTCTATTTCACATAAACACAAGTTCAGCCAATCTCTCAAAATCCAAACCATGGAGGTAACTTTTTTTTATGAGCACTATAGCTAAAAATGACTTATGGTTATAGTTTGTTTATATTTAACAACTGGGCTACATTAATAGACTTCAGCTGATAAATTATTCATTGCTCAGGGCAAACACCTTAACAATACGTCAAACCATCTTGCAGCAACCTCCAAGATTATATAGTAGGCAAGAAGTGCAACATTCCTACAAGGTGCTAGAAATTCCTCAGGGACTAAGAGTGAGCTATTGGGGAAAAAAGAAGAATATAATTATTCCCTTTAAATATAATGCAATCAGAAGAGGAATCCTGGGAATTACATTTTCCAAAAGGCAATAATGAAAGTACAATTTTGTGGGTTCTCTGTTCACAGGGGTGCTCAAGACTTACTTTTGCAGCAATCTTTATGCTTTTTGAACAATCCTAGAATTTCTCATAAGTATGACTGTGATTCTCATTTTGTTTGATTAGTTCCATATATGCAATTTTTTAAAATAACAGTATCAGGAGATTCACGCCTAAAAAGTGAACAGTTGTTTTAAATCCAGCATGTTGCAAAAGAAAAGTAGTGTACCACAAGATATCAGAACATCACAAAATGTGTCAACAGAACAGTTCACCTATTCATCAGAACTATTACGTGATCTCATCAAGTGATTTATTCGTTTACGTAGTGTTTGTTCTGTTTCACTGCTGGGTTTGTTCGTTTGCACGGTGCTTCCCTAGTTCTCACAGCAAACTCATCAATACATGATGCAATTAGAGATATGTTCTTCACCAGTTTATTGTACAGTCTTATAGCCTGACATTGCTTGGTAGCTGAGAGACAGTGACTGGCCCAAGGTCATCAGCTGGCTTTTATGGCTAAGAAGAGACTAGAACCTGGGTTCCCTTGTTCCTTGTCCAGCCTTTTAACCACTACACCATCTGCTTGTTTTTCACAAAAGTATTTATATTATATTGCACATACGCACACAGAGTCCCTAACTTATGACCACTACTGGGATTGGGACATCTGTCACTAAATGATGCTGGTGTCAACTGAGTCATGTCCAATTTTATTATCTCTTTTTGCTGTGGTCATTAAGTGAATCCTACGGTTGTTAAGTGAACCAAGCTATCCCCATTGACTTTGCTTGTCAGAAGCCCCTGGGAAAGTCACAAATGTTGATTGTGTGAATCAGGATGCAAATGTATGTCAGTTGCCAAGCGCCTGAATTTTGATCATGTCAGCACAGGATGCTGCAATGATTGTTAGTGTCACTTTTTTCAGTGTCATCAAAATTTCAAATGATTGTTAAATTAATGATTGTAAATTGAGGACCACCTGAATATATCCATCCATATCCATTGTAATTTAGCCTTTAACTACAAAATGATAAGAGAAGTACAGCATACTTACAAAACAGGACAAAACTGAAGAATTCAGCTTTGAACACATTGTACTAGAAGTGATGATGAAACAAACCATCACCCAGTTTATGTATAACGTATTGTGAAAATCTCTCTTTGAATATTCAACTGTGACAGCTATGAAGCAACCAGTGATTCATTCTTAAAATACAGTAAGTCCTACTAGAGAGAGCTCTATTGCACCTTTGCATTCTCACACAATATAATAGGGCTAGGGTTATCTGGAGTTACTGTATCTAATTGTTATCTGGAGAATTAGCTAACTATAAAATTAACTCTTTCGGCCCACAGAACAGAAAGGTAAAGTAGCACATAGCACAACTGTGTTCTTCACCAATACAGTGACCTTTATTCCTTTAACAATTGGGAAATCTATGCATGTTTTTAGAATCCATTAGAAGTTACAACTGATGTTATAAGTGTTTCAGTTCATGGGAAGGCAGAGACAAGGAACTAAAATTTCCAAGGCTGGATCTGAACAATATGCAGCATTTAAGTTTTTAACATGTATTTTGTTTCTCAGTTCCACAGTCAGAACTGGAGCTCAACCACCAGTTCCCATCGGATGATTCAGATCCTCTCATTTATTTTCAGAAAAGTGCACATTCAAAGAGCTGCAAATGCAGAAGGCACAACGGCAACCAGCTGTTTGCTTTAACAATCAAGCCATCCTTTCTCCTTGAGCCCCTTCACAATTGCATCTTTGGAATGAGTCACGTTGTTCCCTTTCTGAGCTGTGAGGAAGTCTGCCAGTTACAGCAATACATTCTAAAAGAGAATGTGGTCGTTGTATATGGTGATGATAAGAAGGGGGCCTTCATAAGTTCTGCAAAAAGTGACAGGGGTTGCAACATAATTGCTATAGAGTTTCTTGTCACAATTTTTGGCCAAGGGCATCCTGTGAAGATAGGCAGCTGCAGCTTGTCCACTGAACTACGGTTAAGATACTTACTGTGACGCATGACATGGGTCAACATCTACTGTCAGGCTGTCTAGGATCCCATCTTAAATTGGGAGATAGTCACAGCCTTTATCCTCATAAAGTAATGCATCAGCCACAATTATTTTATCTTCCATGCATTTTTAGAAAATAGACAGTTGCTGCTGGGGTCTTTGTGAAAATGAGCCCGCCTGCTGTCCAATGTAGCAATATTAAGTTTGAAGAAAGAGAATAATCTCCATTTGCTTTCTGAAAAATGAATGCTTTATGAATGGAAGATGTTTTGCCAAGGTATGCATAATATGTTCTCAACATTATAAATTTGCCCTCAAACATTAGAAAGCCATCATCTAATAAAGATATATATGCAAATGTCCAAAATGTTCATCCACAGTGGAAAAATGTTTAGTTAACAATTCTTATATTGCAAGTATCTCAGAAACAAGCCCATCAAAATTGTTCTTTGTAAAGTATCCCATAGCCTACATAGGAATAGTACTTAGATGTTTGCTTTCCTACCATCCTTGAGGACAATCACCTGATTCATAAGCAACCTTTTTTGAACATGCTTCTCAACATCCACCTGAAACTTCTCAGAAGTGTTATCCTTCCTCACAAGTATGAACCAAACACAAATAACTACATTTGTAATATAACTACCAAACATTAAATTTACTGATATGCATTTTAGTATCTTACTGACACTAAGATGACTTCAAAATTATTCCAGATTTTCTTTTCTTTATTGAAGTCTGGGAAAAGCTTTTTGATAAAAAAAATATGCTCATTCCCAGAATATGAATAAGATTATTGCCCAAACAACTAGTAAAAACAACAATAAAATAAAACCTGTATTTTGATTTACTTGTAGTATGGTTGTATTTTTATTTTATCTTATTTTAAATTGGGCAAGCTGCCTCGTGTCATTTTGATTGTTGCAGCAAAGAAATACGTTTAACAAATAAATCTAAATTGTACTCATATACAGCATAAACATTTGAAAGGTAACTTTTTCCAGCATTAAAATGCCAGAATCAGTTAGTTTCCTCAGCTGAACTTCTGCTACCCTTGTCCTAAGGAAGAAAAAACTTCTGACAGTAACTTCCCTTGTTGTGATTCAACTATAAAACTCTTTGTCTTCTAGGAGGCACTGGCAATATCCCAGAAGAGATCCACGATGACAGCTAAATTTATCTCAAACTAGTCCATGTATAAGCTTTAATCCAGTGAATTGTCCAATTAAGCTCCTGTGGTATTAACTGTACAGCACATTTTAATTCACAATGGACTAGAGGTATTTTGTGCTATTTTACAGCATTACCATCAGAGACCAGTACATTCCAAGCTGAATCTGGTTTAGACGAACTTCACTTTTAATCAATAAACCACCAGGCAAATCCTTTTTCTCTATTCATGTTCAGCCTCTTGGCTCCTTTGAGCTAGGATACATGCCCCAAAGCCTCATTTCAACAGTCCTCTGCAGGAATTACTGCAGACTTTGGCTAAGAGCTCTCTTTCCCTACCCATCCTTCTCCTTGGGAGAGATATTGAGAAAAAAAGAGAAGTAGGTCAAAAGTAGAGTTATCAGAAAAGGGAGGACAGAGAGAAATAGTATCTTGTCCTACTTTCAGCTCCACTCCTATTCCTTGCATTGTTCCTTCTTTTCACACAATCAATTAGCTCTGCTGCTTTTGAGGCAAAACAAACTTTCCCATCCCTGAGTTTAGACGTAATCCCACTTCTCTACATATGTATTCCAATCATCCCATCTCTCTGCAGATGTCCTTAAGTGGCCTTAGCTCTCTCCTAATATTAGTCAGAAAGGAATTGTAATTCAATGACTCAAGAATCCGTACCTGCATTCCCCCATTCCTATTTAGGCTTGTTGCTCCCTCTTGTTTTCACACATTCCTTTTCCTACCTTTCAGTTCTACAAAGGAGCTCCTTCACATTCTTCAGTCTTCACAGAGCAGGAAAATCTGCATGCAAAACTTTCTGAGATAACATATTAGAGGGGAGTGATTTAACCTTTGGCCCCCTTTTATTATAGAAAGGATAATACTTTATCAAACAAACATACCATAGTCCATTTTTAACAGCATTCATTTGGAAATCCCACTGCAAATGCTTTGGACACAAATACTGACGATCTTAAAAAAACTGAAATTGCCAAGTTGAAGGTCTCTTTTCTAGATTTGATCAGTCCAACCTTTAATAATCCCACAACCAGGCAAACACACTACTTTTTTTACACTAAACTGAAGGGGAGTTTATCTCAGCAGATGGCAGCACCTGACCAATGTCTAGTTAGCATGTGAATGGGTGACTGCCAAAAATGTTTTCAGAAATATCAGATCCATTCCCTGCTGTTTTCTTAGAAAGCCAGAAAATACTGGTTTTGCTTAGCAAAACCAACAGAGGTTGAACATGACTTGTACCTGCTTAAATCCAGAGAATTATACAAAATAGAATGAAATAGCCTTCCTAAAAGTAGAAGCTCAAATAGTAGATTTGGGAATTTGTAAATACCGGTAGTTATAAACATGGTATAATGGGGTGAGCTCCCATCCTTGCCCCAACTCCTGCAAACCTAGCAGTTCGAAAACATGCAAACGCAAGTAGATAAATGGGTACCACTTTGGTGGGAAGGTAGCAGCATTCCGTGGACTCAACTGGACATGGAATGCCTTTATTTATTTATGAAGTACAAAATACTTCATTCAATTTTTGGTATCCCAAATCCACTTTATTCTGGGAATACGTCATTAAACAAATTAACTAATACAGCTTTTCCATTTTATTTATTTATTTATTTGTATTCCACTTATATTAATTTTACAAATAACTCAAGGCAGCTAACATATCCAACACACCCTCCTTCTATTTTCTGTACTACAACCCTGTGGGCTGAGAAAGAATGACTGGTTCAAAGTCAGCCAACTGTCTTTTGTGACCAAGGCAGGACCTGAACTCATGGTATCCAGTTTTCTAGTCTAGTGCCCTAATCATTAGATCAAACTGGCTCTCTGATGATTTTCCATTATTTTTTTAATCTGATTTTTTCAGATCTTTACAGCCTACAATGGAGATTGTTGGCTGGACAAGAAAAGTGGAACCTTTTCTGCAACTGTTCATATTGCCAATAGACTTGTTCTTCAAAAATATACATTTATGACCTCAGTTATTCAATGGACTAAAGATCCAATGTTACCTGAGATATACAAATGAGTTGCTTACTATTTATGGACCATTATAGCAACATATGGTTCTCTGAAACTGTTAGGAACTTTTCTGTATTTGTATCTTTATATATGTGTGAATATTCCATGTTTGTGTTTAATTAAAGGCTATTTTTAAAGAATGCAAAGCAGGCAGCAATATGTTAACTACAGCATAATTAAATACAAGGCAAATATATTTTTCTGTCTCCTACCTCTCACACATTCATCAACAAGAAAAATAGATCAGAAAGTAGATTTATATCCTAAATAAATAGTAAAAGGCAGAATCTAGAACAGAATTACTAAAATAACACATTCTTGATTCCCTGCCTGAGCAAGAAATTAGTATGATAATCATACAAAAAATACATCTTTAGTGCCACCCTCAAGTACCAATGAACAACCTGGAAACAAAAGGAGAAGATGCAAACCTCACATGTGATTTTTTCCCCCAGAGAACATTAAAATAATGAAATTATCAATACTTCAGTGACATTTTGAGAATATGAGGAAAGGAGACATTAGAATTTATTCAGAACCTCAGCCACCATGTTTGGCATTATACGTACAGATCACAAAGGATAGTAATACAGTTAGTCCTCGGCTTATGATCACAACCGAGCCCTAAATTTCTGTAGCTAAGCAAGACATTTGTTAAATGAGTTTTGCCCGTTTTATGACCTTTCTTGCCACAGTGCTTAAGTGAATTACTAGAGTTGTTAAATTAGTAACAAGGTTATTAAGTGGATCTGGTTTCCCCATTGACTTGTCAGAAGGTCACAAAAGGTGATCACATGAGCCCAACACACTGCAACCATCATAAATGCAAGTCAATTGCCAAAAATCTGAATTTTGATCGTATGACCGTGGGAGGTGCTACAATGGTTGTAAGTGTGAAAAACGGTCATTAGTCTCTTTTTCAGTGCCATTTAACTCTAGGTAAAGACACAACTGTACACTAATCAGAGTTGACAAGAGCTTCCCAGCTGGGATCTCCACCTATTCAGGTCATGAGGATGACCAAATGAAGTGAATTTGTTCTTCTATGGAAGAGCACATTTCTGTGGAGAAGATAGCACAGGTAATCCTCGATTTACAACCGCAATTGAGCCCAAAAATTATGTTGCTAAGTAAGGCATTTCTTAAGTGAGTTTTGCCTCATTTTACAACCTTTCTTGCCACAATTGTTAAGTGAATCACTGCAGTGGTTAAGTTAATATGATTGTGAAGTGAATCTGGCTTTCCCATTGACTTTGCTTGTCAGAAGGTCACAAAAGGTGATCACATGAACCCAGGACACTACAACCATCATAAATATGAGTCAGTTGTCAAATGTCCAAATTTTGATCCTGTGACTATGGGAATGCCCCAACGGTTGTGTGAAAAAACAGTCATAAGTCACCTTTTTTCAGTGCCGTTGTAACTTTGAATGGTCAGTAAACAAACTGTTGTAAATTGAGGACTATATGTATAATATAGCAATCTGTGGGTTTTTCAATAAATACTCATTCCAATTTGCTACCGTTGAATCTAAGCCTCAACACTTCCACTATATCTCCCATTTGCCTTATTGTGGAAATAAATACCTGGATAACATTATCATATTGATAATACTTTATCCCAGACCAATGCAAGACCTTTCCTAGCAGCTTCATGTAGGATATAAAACAAGATAGACAGAAACCCTAGCTTTGGAGTATATTACATTATGGAACACCTGTGGGACTGACATTTCTCACCTGTGACCATTAACTAAACCTTTCTACCCAGGAAGAAGTAGAACCATTGTGTTTCAGTGCCTCCTAATCTAGCAGGCAGTCCGGAACTATACTGTGGTCAACAGTATCAAAAGCCACTAAGATGTGTAACAAAATGAGAATGCCCACCACCCTTTTATCCAAGTGCTGCCAAAACTCATCCAGGAGGGCAACCAATGCAGTTTAAGTTTTATCCCCTGGCCTGAATCCTGACTTTTATGCATCTAGAGCATTTACTTTTTCCAGGATTCTCTGTTGCCTTGCCACAGTCTTCATAAACTTCCCTACAAAAAGAAGCTTGGTCATCAAATGTCCAGCATACGCAGATCCAAGGCAACAGAATGGAAATGTATCTTAGCATCAGCTCAAGTCACATCTGCTCCAAAATAAAAGCCAGGTCTATGTATATCCCCAGAGCATGCCCATAAACACCTGGAAGAAACTCAAGGTTATCATTGTGGTCGTGAATTCTTGAGCCACTTCTGACCTTAAAAGGCAAGATTAAAATTACCCAGGACTAATTTAATAATTCCTTTGTCAGGCCTGCATTTTGGCCTGACTTACTTAAACATTCTTACTTAAACATTCTGTTGAATACCTGGGGAATATTATGATAAACAGAGAGACATGTAGCTTCCTGTCTATTGTATTATTATTACTTGGAGCAATAATTAATCAGATTCATAAGCAGAAAACTACCAGAAAATTACATAACTGTTCCTTAAAATAATACCACTTCTCCCTAATCTGAAAAGAAATTCAATCAATTGTTGATCAGAGCTGCTCCTTATTCATAGTCCAGTTGTTCAACACAATCTTGTAAAATATTAAACAAAATTGAGTTTGCCAGCAATACAAATTTACACTTGCCAAAATGCTCGGGGTAATTCTGAGAAGTAGGAAACCAAGTTATAGATGAGGCCACTTTGTCCAGACAGTAGCATTAAGACATTTAGAAAGGAGAATAATTGCTCTCTGTCCCTACTATAAGAGTGCAAAATCTCTGAAGGAGGAAATATGATGAAACAGGTGCTATTCCAATGTATTACAACCATCCCTCTTTTTCTTGCTGCCCCAAAAGGGAAATAAAGCTGCTGTTTTAGTTTGGTAATTGAGGAAAAAGATTCAGGCAATATTTTATCAAAGCACATACTTTTATGGCCTAGAAGCCACTAGTGAACTCCAAGACATCCCTATGGTCCCCATACAAATTACTGAACCATCTTCAAAAAAGGACAAAGAAATGACTTTATCAAACAAGAGAGCTGATTCAGCATCAGCCTTTCTCCCCCCCACCTCCCGATTTCCTTTAAATAGTAACATAAGGATCAGAGAGAATGAAAGGGGGGGGGTGCACTGGAGCAGAAAAGACAAAATTTAAAGTCTGCAATGATGTGGTGGTACTTGCAGGGAGATTTCAACCAGTAAAGAAAAGGGATGGTGGTAAAATCAGGAGTTGTGTATAGGTCCACATACCAGTAGTAACTGGTGATTAAACAAATTAAACGCTGATTCTATAATTGTAAGCATCCAAACAGTGTGTGTGTGTGTGTGTGTGTGTGTGAGACTGGGAAAGTTGTCTGTGTTAGAAATAGCTCCTGAATAACAGCTAGAAGGATGTTTGATCATCTAACTATCAACTAAATGTAGTTAAAGATTTATTAGTAATCTGGTTATGTGCTTCAAAGTATAGAATTCTCAACAATATGAGAAATAGCATAAAGAGCCAGATTCAGAGTTCTCTGTCAACTAATTTATTTTTCGGACTTTAAGACACACAAGAGTATAAGATGCACCAAGATTTTGAAGAGGTAAAAAAAAAAAAAAGTATTTGCCCTCCCCGACCCCCCAGGAGCACTCTGCAGGCCTCCCAAACCCTCTGCGGGGCATGCAGAGAGTTTCAGAGTCTCCAAATGCTCCTGGGGGCTGGTGAGGGCAAAAACAAGAGGATTTGGGAGGCCTGTAGAGTGCTCCTGGGGACTGGTGAGGGCAAAAATACCCCCATTTGTTGCTCATTTTTGCCCTTCCCAGCCCCCCAGGAGCACTTTGCAGGCCTCCCAAACCCTCTACGTGGGACGCA
>JANHFT010002663.1:57740-69188 GCA_032467955.1 Pseudoxenodon macrops | reverse complement strand
TTTCCGCTACCAGTTCTCCCGAACCCGTCAGAACCTGCTGGATTTCACCCCTGCTTGTTCCCTTTTCTCACGCTCCTGAGTTGCAGTGGTCTCTCTTCAATCTCCAATACATTATGTTGGCACAATAGAAGCAACACTCTGTGAAAGCCCAAAAGAGATTGTCCATGACTTCTCCTAATGAGGGTACAAATCTAAAGATGCTTCCAGCAAATTTGCTCAAATCTCTCTCTCTCTCTCTCTCTCCTGGGGACAATAAACTGTAATTCATCTCTAGGTATGAATGCCAGTTTTGAAGCATCATCCATTTCCCGTTTCACAGATGCTCAGCCATGAGCTTGCTTTCTTCAGGTGAGAGCTTCTGCCTCATTGAATGTGTTGATACTATCCTGTTCTGTGAATAGCAAACAAAGGCTAATGGAGTGGGGTGAAGGACAGATATGTTGCTGGAGGTTTTTCTGGCAACTCTGCATAGGCAACCCATTTGCAAACACTGCTCAGGGGACCTTCAGAAACCTTTATGTCTTTCATCCTGAATACTCTAGAAGCCAAAGGAAACACCACTGCTAATATTATCAGTTGATACCAGGAGCTATAATCAAATCTAATTAATGAATAAGAATACAGAAGGAAGATTACGCTCAAGACTAAAGTGCCACCGGTGATAGGTGAAAGTGATTGGTGCCCAGCAGTTAACCATGTGCAGCTTAATTCCTGTAATTGCAAAGGCCTGTTTCTTATGAATGAGGGAAGTTTTGCTCTGTGGCAAATTTATGCAAGCAAAAGTGAAGATGGTGAGTAACCCCCGCCTCTGTGTTTTTCACACTGAGGGAAATTGTGTTTCAACAAGGCTCTGCTTATTAGCAGCCCCATGTCGTGAGAAATAAAAATAAGCTATTTTTTTTTCTATTCTGCCCAACCAAATGTCCTATGAAAGACAAAGGTGAGCCTATTCCTATACAAGCAAGCCACTGACGTTTAGAAGAATTTCGTATGAATTATTCAGAATCACTTCCTCTCAGAGGAGCTGAGTAGCAGTTAGATACCTCAGTGAGCTTTTAAAAATTGAATAGGTTTTTAAACTTTTTGGTTTTCTGCTCCTAGAATAAGAGTTGATGCAAAGCACATAGAAGAATAGCTGATTGACAGGAGGCTCTAGAAGTACATCACAAGGTTAGGCACTTACTACTGTGCTGGCTTGTTGAAGTCTCTTTTTTGCTGTCACATAAATAGCAGTAAATGATGTCTATGTTCAGTCTGTTTAAATCCCTGACCTACATCTACTGAAGATTTCAGTACATATCACAAAATGCAAATTGGACTTTATTAATTAAAATATAATTTAAATATCCACCTCTGATCAATTGTTATTTAGTCTGAAAAACATAAAATTACCCTGCAATTAAATCCATTTTGCTACTTCTGACATTTTAAATGCTCCTTAGTAGAAAGCTAATGGTTTGGAATTGTTCGGCCTGAAAATTTGAGTTTACCTGCAGGATGCCAAAAATAGAAGCTGTTAAATCTGCATAGGATACCATTTCCTCTCAATGCAACATATAAAAGAGATACACAATTCTGAAAAACTCCCTTCTCTCTTTTCTTGAAACCATGAGTACAAGCGTCTTGGCGTCCTTGAGTTAGCCTTAAAAATGTTTTTGCAGAATCAGATTTTGTCCAACCAGGTGGTAGAGCAGCTGATTTGCCTGATCTCAAAATGCTAAGCAGAACTGAATCACTTCTGAGTTTTGTTTGCCAAAAACACCATATGTACATTTACATGAAGTCAGCAGGAATCAAGCCCAGTTTGAAGGAGACTCTAATATCTTTTTCTCTCTCCCCTCAAAATAGCTGGGTATCATTGCACGCAGCTAAACAGCTTTATTTGGGGGGGGGGCTTTCAAGGGGACATATGACCCTGATTTGACGATGTTTTAATGTGACAGTTTTGACTTTGTGCAAATCCAGCCACTGCAACTTGTAAGTCATGGCAGTATCATGTGCAAATCAGCAGAGCAGGGGTGTCAAACTCACGCCATGGCGACGTCATGTGACATATCGGGACTTTCCCCCCTTTCGCTAAACCGGATGGAGGTGTGGCCAGCATGTGACGTATCCAGGCCATGGACATTTGACAGCCCTGTGCTAGAATGTCAGGTGTGAGTCCATTACTGGGGCAGAAAAGTGGGCCTGTACCCTCCATGTGAAGCCTATCAGACTTCAAAGACAGGCCTTCTCATTATGAAATACAGTCTTCCTGGAGGTGTGATCTCCTTCCATTCAGGAAGGAGCCCTCAAAACAGTTATTTGGCTGGCACTGCCAAATCCAGGACAGCCATATGCAAGCAAACTGTCATATGCAAGCTTAACTCTCCAAGCTTTCCCAAAAGTAAATTTAGGGCCATGATGGCAAACCTATGGCACCATTGCCGTAGATCAGCTGCTGATTTTTGGCTGGCCAAGTCCCCTCCCCTCCCAGGAATCGCCAAGGCCCATTTTGAGGTAAGTAAAGGGCTTGCGCAGAAGCCCTGGGAGGGCGTTTCTGGCCCCTGGAGAGCCTCTGGGGTGGTGGCCTTCCCCAGCCTCCAGAAAAGCCTCTGGAGGGAGGGCGAAAAACGGGATTTCCAGGTCCATCGGAAGTCAGGAAACAAGCTGTTTCTGGTCTCCGGAGAGCCTCCGGGGGGGGAGGCCGTTTTTGTCCTCCCCAGGATCCTAGAAAGCCTCTGGAGCCTGGGGAGGGTGAAAAACCCACCGTGTCATTGTGTGCCATCGTGTGCCATCGCGTGCCAAAAGCGGGGGACATGCTGGGGGAGCACGGGAGTCATGTGCGCATGGGCAGGGCACATTGAATTATGGGCGTTGGGCACGCATGCATGCGACCTCCCCACACTCCCACACTTTTGGCACGCAATGGCAAAAAGGTTAGCCATTACTGATCTAGGGCATTTACTGAAAAATTGTGAGTGTCATATGCTTCTCTTGGGAGGAAAAAACAGGAGGGGAACTTTTTCCCCCATTATCCACTATTGACTTATAGGATTTCCAGTATGATCCCTGAAACATGAAAATATTTAAAAGCAGTAGAGATAGGAGCTTTCTTAAAAGTGAGGAAACGGAAGTAGCCATAAAAGTGCCTCCTTTGAATTCTTTCAGAGTCATCTTTAGCTCGGGTCTTAGTTCCTGGGTTCTAATTGGTTATTTATTAATATACTACTTCCCAGAAACATATTTTAGGATGACAAACATGTAATCTTATTTCATAGACACGGGAAACTTGGGAAGTCTACTAGAGAAGAATCATGTTGAGTTATAACAAATTAAGCAATTGAAACAGCCCTTATCAGTTTGCTGCCCTTTATTGGCCCTGAACAATGGGACAGGTTGAGGGAAAGCTAAGAAAGGAAGAGGAGGGAGAATCGATATAAGTCATATGAGTCAGCTAGCAACTTATCTCATGACCCACATAACAAGAAACATGAAAAGAAGCATTTCAAATTGTGAGACTTCACCTTAATAAACTCATTATAACCGAAGGTGTGAAATTTCTCTTAAGAATTCCCAAAATTCTGTATTTATCCCAGAGTTGCATAACCGATACCATCCTGAAGCCTGAATAATTCTTGAGTTATATTGGGCCTAACAGACAGACAGCCACACAATGCAGCCAAATGGACATTGCTACTTGGCAATGTTGGGGCTTGTAAATGAAAACATCCAGAACAGGGGTGGGTTCCAAAAATCTTTGCTACCAGTTCGGTAGGCATGGCTAGGTGGGGGGCATGTGACTTGAGTGGGCATGGGCAACTTGATGTCACTCATGCCGATGCCCATTCAGCCACATGACCCCATCTAGCTACGCCCACAGGAAAATGTAGGAAAATGTTGGGAATTTCCCCCTATTTCCCCCTTCCTTTCACCAGTTGCTCGTTTTCCCTCCTTTAGCGGCCCTGCTTTCTCCCCCTCCCTCTTTGTTTGGCCTGCTTACCTTCCACGGTGGCTGGTCCAGAGACCGGAAGGCAAGCTAACCAGAGTTTTTGGTGGCCCCTAGTCAGCCGTTGCTGCTGGAAAGCGGCAGAAATGCTGCTGCCATCGCCATGTTCTTCACGTATGCGCATCCCATTGCCTTGCCAGTCCAATAGGATGCAATGCACGTGCACAAAGAACATGGCAGCGACAGCAGCAGCATTTCTGCGATCTCTGGTACTTTTCGGCAGCTTGCAGCAACCAGGAGACCGGTTTGGGGGCGTGGCCAGCCGCCATCACTACTGGTTCGGGGACCTTGGCCAAATTTCCGCCAATGGTTTGCCCAAACCAGTACAAACCGGGAGCAATCCACAACTGAAAGATACATACATAGCAGGGGTGTCAAACTCGCAGCTCACGGGCCGGATGCGTCATGCGCTAGCCACACCCATCTCCAGTTTAGCAAAGGGGGGAAGTTGCGATATATCATGTGACGACATGTCGTCACGAGTTTGACACCCCTGATATATAGTGAAGAAAATCAAAAAGGAAGGCACATTAAAAATGGATTCATCATTGTAGGGGGAGCAATATAATGGATTGGGAAGAGTGTAGTTTTAAATCTAGCCTTCCTTATTCCAAATAAGGAAAATTATGAGTTATCAATCCCTCTCATTCTATACATCTAATTCTATATTCTCTCTTCTGGCAGATCACATGCTGCCTCCCCCAAGCATGCTGTTGCTGTTAATGTATGATAATTCTAGCTGCTGCATTCACATGTCACGAATCAATACATTTTTGAGATTATTGTGATTTCTTTTTTTAAAAAAACTGCCCAAAGAATAGAATTAACCCTGCTGTCCAATACAAGAGCTACATTATATACCTTGATCGTGGTTCAGTCTCTTTGTATATAACCAAAGCCTTTATGGAATAGAAGGTGCTGAACAAAACTGCATTGCAGAGAAAAAGAAACGCATGATCCTGCATCTCAATCCAATCCATGTACCGTACGCAGTAACCTCTGCATGTACTGTGCAACCATCTTTGTCTTGAGCCTTTTTGAATCAATGGGCAATTCGTACAAGTTGATACAGATACTGTCCAAACCAGCTTTAGTGGAGGATGCAGCAGTCCTCAAAGCAAGCTGTAAAACCAGTAACTTGCCCAAGAATTGGCACATTAAGATAGAGATGGTATCTGAATTACGAAACACAAAGCTGCTCTTTGTTCTTATCCTTTTAAAAGATGTTTTTCCAACTCTCATCCTAGATTCTCAACTTCTAACCATTTTTCATCCCATACTCCCATCCCATAAGATCTATCAACCTCAACATAACAATCTCATATATCTTCACTATCTCTTTCTCTGCACCACCACTACTGAACACACATACATGCTTTCTCTTCTACATACTCAAAAGAAGATGAGTTTTTTCCCCTCTTGCCTCAAGTCACTTGTAATTAGCTTCCAGCCACACTTCTAAACACCTTGCTGACTTTTCTATTATTCTCCCAACCAGACAACCGAGGCTGGGGAGAGAGGTTCTCCCCTTCATTTCTTCCTGGATAGCTGGGACACAATACTTTTAACAGGCCAACTGGTGGGTCAAAGCAGGAAAAACTGGAACGAAAAAGAAAAAAAAATGAGGGTGGACTTAATTGCAGCAGTGATTCTTCTTTCCCCCTTTTGTCTATCACCATCTCCACTTTTTCATATTCTTTGTATCTTCATCAGGCCTTGAAGAGTTGGTTTTGGCCACAAGCATTGGGATAGAAGGAACTCAACAAGGTGGTATGCTCATGTGTGGGAGAATATTGCCCCAGGGGCCCAGGAGTTTTTATTATGGTTGTTTATTGTTAAGTTTTTTTTATTGTTTGTGAGTCATCCAGGGCTGTGGTTCGTAATACAGGTGGCTGTACAAATCCTTAAATAAATCTGATTCTCATTCAGCCACTCCTGATGCATCATTGCAGTACTGGATCCAGGGGCAAACTCTTCGAGATGGAACCCGCTCATCAATTTGTACAAACACAGGCTCCTTCGTTCACAATGGAGGTGGAGATCAGTTTCTAAGAATAAGCACAGTGAAACCCTTCAAGTATTGAGACTACAAAATAAAGGTTTCAAGACAATAAATGGTTTGGTTGATCCACCCATATACGCCACTGAAACAGCACTTCCTGTCACAAGGAAAGCAAAAGGCTAATACAAAAATGGCCAAGTTGATTTCCTCCTTCTCAAAAAACAGATCTTAACAATGCAACCTAAAAAAGGAAGTATTAGAAATTAGAAATCTAAGAATCAGCATTTTCTATTGGAGATATAATGTGGTGTGATGCTAAAACATACAGCATTTACAGCAGCTGCTGCTCAGCCTCCCTCAGAACTGCCTATACTCCCTCAGTCTACCTACCTGCCGTCTCCTTATGAGGTTTAGCTGCCTCCTTCTATTATTTTCACTTAATATTTAGAAATACTGTAACTGGTTATATGAAGTACAATCCAAAAGGGAAAATTTCCCATGCAACCGCATAACCGAGATTCTTTTAAAATGTTATGACTGGCTCCAGACATACTTATAGAACAAAGACATGCATATACAGCATGCTTCTAAAGCAATTCTTCATAGATGGCTGGGGGATTCTGGGTATTGAAATCCACATATCTTCAATTGGCCAAGGTTGGGAAACACCGTTCTAAAGGTTACAGAACAGTATTTAATGTTTGATAGGTTAGTTGTTAATTTACTGACTTAGGCTAAGATTCATTGTCGTCTTTAGTATTTCAGAAAGCAAGGTTTACATTTGTGCATTCTATTGATTTTCTATTTTGATGTGTTGTGCTTGCTAGAGGAAAAGTTGGTTTTCTAAACCTTTAAAAGTCAGATAATGCAGAAGTAATGTGTTCTGCCTAAATTGTGTTGGTTTCCACTATATACTCTGGTTTTGCTGAGTGTTGCACAATGTTGCATTTTCAAGGAGGCCAAGCAGAGGGAGAACATTTGAGCAGCAAAGGAAAGCTAATAACTAAGAAAACAAATCACAAATGCACAGAACAAATTAAATTTGCTACCCTGCATACATTGCATGGCAGAACTGTTAAATATTTATTAAAAATCAAATAAAATGCCACATGTATTAACAGAAAAAGGCTGCAAGGAACGGTCATATTAAAAATATTTCCTGGGTGCCAGTATGAACTGCAGCATATGAATAGGTTCACATAGCACATTCAGCCATGGCTTGCATAACCCTAATTTTTTTTTTATTAAGCTATTTGGCAATCAATGCCAAACAAGCCAAAAAAAAAAATGTGCACCTTCAAAAAGGAGAAGCTGAAGTTCTGAGAGAATAGAAAGGTGCTTACAGAGTTTTAGATTAGGGAATCTGAATAAAAAACTAGCAGGGCTAGATTTAAAGTTTGGGCTTGTAGTTTGGTTTCTATATTATTCTTTATACATTTCTAAGGGGAATTTTATGAGAAAGTTTCCATATTGCACCATCACATATCTTCAGAAATAACATCGTTTATTCTCTAACTTCAGATTTATATTCTCCAATTCTCTGATTGCAGGTGTAGAATGATTATATTCGTGAACAAATCATACATCTAGGCATATTCTGAAATCCAATTCCTTTATTCACTGGGTCACATCAGTTGAGGGATTTATGGAACTACAACAAGGAGGAAGCTAACCTCACTTTGGAGGACCACTATACTATAAGGCTGGTGCTATGGCAGAGAAGGCCTGCCTCCTAGAACCAGCCACGTGTAAGTCCTTGGCAGGTGGCACCTGAAATATATTTCCTGCGTGGGTGGATGTAATTAGGGACAGATGGCTCCTCAGATAACTGGTCCTATGTATGATGTTCCTATACTATCAGCTGCAATTCAGGAAAAAACGTCAGTAGGTTATTTTTTTATTGGTTCACAAGTAGATGACAGTCAGCCAGCAATCAGCGAGAAGACAGAACTGTTCAATTTGAAATCTGGAAATAAGAATAATGATGTGGCTCAACAACCAAAAGAAGAATCTCAAAACTAAGAATACAGGTCAATGTGATAATACAATTAGTTTTGGAGATGAAGTAGAAACACCTGATTTTAAATTGCTGATAGATCAATGACAAATGAATCATTACTTCAGTCTAATTCAGCTCCCTGGGTTGCTAGAAAGGGTTTTTTTTGTTTTATTTTAGGGATGAATATTCTCATAATATGGAAGATGTTTTCTCCTTTTGAGCAACGCTATTAGGAACTTGCTGTGTCCTTTGCTTAGCTACCAAATAAACTGGAAAGGAAAAGCATTAAGCTAGAAAAATCAAGTTATTATCTGATTGTTCACCAAGAGAAATCAGGAACTTTATGTGCATTTCATCACTTCATTTCTATGAGGTGCTTAGGGCAAGGATGTAAGATAACCTTGAATAAACCTTGTTCAAAGAATATTAACTAGGAGTACTAACCCGCCATCTTCTACAAAATTTACCACTACATCATGGCTGCACAGCTGTCATCTAGTTGGCTGCCAACATTTTATGCTAGATCCTAAACCAGTAGATGTCACAATAAGCAAAGAGCAGATGATCAAGGGGAGGTTATACATCTGAACAGACAACATCAACAAAAGGGAAGAGAAAATGCAGAGGACCAAAATACTGAAGCTGACCCTTTGGCTAAGCACATGTGTTAAGAATTCAGCAGATTACAAAAGATCTGATTTTTAAAAAAATGTGCCAATTAAGCATATAAGGGTGGCTTATATGGATGTATTGATGCAGATTTCTTGGCAACAATACAGAAGACTTAGATCCTCCCCTCCAATTTATTTGACAAGTCTATAACTCCATCCAAGTACAGACCAGGAATTGATCTGTGAAGATCAACTAGAGCCTGCTATCTATTGAGACCATGTTGCACTATTAAGATCAGAATAATCTATACATTGAACACTAAAGTTCAGCAGCCAAAACAATCTTACAGCCATTCTTCAGTCTTGCATCTTCCAGATGTACTGAACTGTGATTTCACAAATTCACAACTCACATCCTTTTCATTCTGATAATGTAATCAGTGACAATATCCAAGTCTGTCCTCTAAAGAGAAAGTTAAATGGCAAGAAAGCTGAGTACTAAATCTAAATGTGTATGAGCAAACTTGCCAAACTGATCTGCTCACTGACTGCACTATGTACTGACTATATCTTGCTATTTCTAATATGAAGACATAAGCAAGCTGTTTTATCAGATCAGGCAACACTGCAGTTTCCATGTTAATGTAAGAAGACAGGGGAGGGGAGAGAATGTACTATATGTTTTCTCCCAAGATAGAGAAGACTACATCAAAGGGGAGAAGATTAAAGGATAGATTACTTCTGTAAAAAAGACACACTGTAAACATTTTACCTGGTCAGTTTTGCCAAATTTCCACTATAGAAAACACCAGTGTCTTTTATTTTGAAATGTGTCATCTTAAAGGTGTCATCCAGGCAGCTTCAAATATCCTGAATTCTGCAGTATGATGTCCCACAGGTGGTTTTTTTTTTAAACAAACAAAAAAGTTTGCCAGAGAAATATCCATTTTTTTAAAAATGGGCTTAAATTCAGTTACCTTTTCTCCATCACTAAAGGCTTCAGGATTAATGAATGCATATTTAAATTAAACTCCTACCCTGAAATGTTAAAGGGGGGGGGGGAAGCAAGAGTCATGCTATCAAAGGAAACATAACACATTTTTGATTGTGGCTAGATAACTACCTTAAGAAGCTTTCTCTATAAAGTCACAGAACAGCTTAGGCTACTGAATTTATATGTTCCTTTGGCAGTCAGCCCCACTGAACTTTGGATACAGTGCTGAGTAAACGCTACAATCAGACTTTCAAACACTGCAGGATGAATTAGCAGAAACTGGCAAGGTTTTTTATACCCCCTACCCACTTCAGCCTCCATGTTTCCTGGACCACCTCCTCCTCCTCCACCACCGTCAAGTCCTTTTTGATGTTCTTTTCTGTCAACATCTCCCAAAAGCATTAAAAAAATCTGGTACAGCCACAAATATAAATTTGGCATGAGAAGCAGCAGCCCTTCAAATATGCTACCACCTGTCCAACTCTTACTATCCCCTTTCTCTGGTTGGGAATGATGAGCGTGGCAGAACAATTTAGTGGGAGGTCACCAGCTGGGAGAAGACTGGAGGAATAGCAGCAGCAGCAGGATAATATTCTTGGGAAGCCAAGGAAACTCCTATGGTTTGGGGACAAAGGCGAGCCCCATTCAAACTTTCCAGTTTCTCCAAGGAAGCGGCGCATCTGCTGAAAAGGAAGTGAGGGTGTAGTAAGGACAGAGACCCTGCCGGCCTCCAGGGCAAAGGATGGGCATGATGCAACAGATAGGGTGGGAGGAGGGGATCTCTCCGGCGGAGTTCCGACAGAATACACGCCCTTCCTCACGCCGTTCGGGATTAACAGGGCAGTTCATCGCAGGCACCAGCCTTTAATCCGCAAGCCTGCAGGAGGGAAGGACGCGAGCGAGAAGCGTGGGTGGGCGAGCCCCACCGGCTTGCAAGTCAACGCGCTTGGCAAAGGGCGCAGGAAGGGGCTTGCAAGCAACCAACCCCTTCCTGCGCTCGCCAAACCTCGACTACCCGGAGACCGGATCGGAGGAACAATTTCGGGCGCTCAGGCCACCCGTCCTTTGCGCCGAACGAGGGATCTCTGCACAACGCCGAGCCTGCCCAGACAGCCCATCTGCATCAACCAGCAAACCAGAAAGGGAGAGGTGGGGCGGGAAGGCGGCAGCAACACTCACCGAGCGACCAAGCCGTTGCGGTCCCTGCTTCTTGCCCGCCTCTGCCTGGAAACTCCCGAGAAACCGCCAATCCTCCGGCTTAGCTGCCTCTTGGCTTCCCCTCCCTCCACTCCGGCTTTTCCTTCAAGTGGTACAGACCAGGATGTCCGTGGAGTTTTTTTTTTCTCCCCCCCCCCTTCAGCTCCAGCTCACGCGCCTCCTTCGGTGGGTGGCGAGAATCGCAGCGCCTTTGCTGCTGGTTCTCCCGGTTTACGCACGAAAGTTCGCGTCCCCCAGAGAGCTCACGTGAAGTCGACCGCGTCAGAGCTCGCCCTCGCCGCGCTCACGCCTCCCCTTCGCTCCGGCTCCCGTCACGGCACGCGCCTCCTCAGATGAGGTCAGAGGCGGCTCCCTGCCCACCCAAAGCACATGCATCCAAGCGGAAAAGTAATCCAGCTCTAATAAAAGAAGAGTAGCAATCCGTCCTTGGCTAGCTCTGGCTAGTAAACGTAGGAATTTGGCAAATAATAATAATGATGATGATAATAATAATGCCATGAAAGCGAAGATACAAAAATCCACCGACAATCCAAACTGTATGCAACAACAAAGTCAAAACTTTCACATTTAATATGTGAATGCAGCAAAATTGCACAAACTGATTACAAAGCTAGACACGACCGAGTTGCCAAATTA